>NW_023611571.1:0-84740 GCF_013339725.1 Rhipicephalus microplus
GGCTGAGGTGACGCACTGCACGTGCGCGGCAGAAAGGCGTCGTCGCGTGATGACGCCGTTGAGTTGTTCATCGCGTCAGGCGGGCTCGCGTGCTGGCCTTGACACAGATTGCTTTTTTCAGAGGCATGGACGTTCGCTGTGGACTCGCAGGCATAACAGGGTACATCGCGGCCTTCCACGACCCTGCAGACGCCGCCGTAGGTACAAAGGATCAAACGTCAGCGCCGAAGTTTGAAGAAGAACACCCCATTCTGCACTTCCCGGCTCTTTTTCATGCGCCCGCCGTTCCCACCGATCAGCGGGGTAGTACGGCGCCCGTTAATTGCCGTGACGCTGGGTCGCAAAACTGGCAGTCCGTGACAGGTTACGTCTGTCCCGTCCCACCCCCAGTGAATGATGGTGAGGGCGCTTGAGATGCCAGCTCGAAGTCTTTCGACCCAGTTGTCCAACATCGGTTTGCAGGAAGGCCCATGGCTTGTCGACTAGATTGTCGCTGGTGAGTGCCGCTTGCCAGCGGCGGCGATGCCAACACTGTAAATACAAATTAGCCGAGTTGGGCGTTTTAAGGGCGTCATATTACCTTTACTCAAACCTCCAAGCCCATAA
The DNA here is from genome assembly GCF_013339725.1 of Rhipicephalus microplus. NCBI lineage: Eukaryota > Metazoa > Arthropoda > Arachnida > Ixodida > Ixodidae > Rhipicephalus > Rhipicephalus microplus. The sequence continues at coordinate 607 of NW_023611571.1, forward strand.
AGTGTTACGAAATAAGAGTAATATAATTCTGCGACCTCAATTTTACCTCCTTAGGAAATAACGTGGATAATTGAAAGGAGAAAGGAGGTAAATTCATGATCTGACGTCATTCATCACGAACCAGACCGCCAGAAAACTCCCAATTTACCTCCTCTTGTATGTTTTCTTTTTATTTGTTTCCTGAGCTCACTGCAATTTGCCTTCAGTGCTGGCCAGCATGCATTCTGCTGCGCAGGGGGAAGAAGTGCATTGTCATACGAAAGCACAAATTCATCAAAATTCTAAATGTTGAAGTTAGTACGAGGCAACAATTACCGGAGCGTTGTGTGTAACGCAATTAATCCTGCTGATGCAGAGTGCGGAGCCAGTTTCCAATTCGTGAACTAACGAAGCTGATCGGTTCCGCGAAGGCGAACATGGGAGAACTGCACACGGGAAATGAAGGAGACTCCTTCGTTCACACGGTTCACGAGCAGAGCCGTGAAGGTTGCCCCCGTTAGGGACTAACTAGAAGGGGGTGGCTTACTCGGAAGAGCGTCTGGCAAGAAGCAGGCCAGGCGCCGCCGTAAGTCATTGCTGGCATGCACGCGCGCCATTGAGAATGACGCAGGTACGCGACCACTGAGCTGACCGAGCCATAGTGGCGGCATGGACACGAGCTTATCCTCCCCCGCTATACGTCATTACCGAGTGTTGGGATGGCGGGGGCCTCGCTGTCGCATGCACACCTGGTCAGCGCACAGGGCCAGACGGTATAATCTCCGCGCTTACAGCGGCTTCTACGAAGTGACGTTAAAGAGAAAGTTGATGGAGCCCAAGCGTGAGAACGGCTACCGACAGAGGTCTGCCGATACATGGCCTGTCATGGGAGAGAGTGTGACACGCGGAGAACGTATCCCCTCTCGTGTTGTATTTCGTAACGGCATTTTTACGAATGCAGTGCTTGTTGTGAAAGTGGTTTTTGGAATTGGGCGTGATAATGTGAGCCCCAATGTGTGATTGGCTTGTGTGAATACCCTCTGTTCAACCGAGGGTTGAAAAGAGGGTGCTTGAATCTGAAATGAAAGAGCGGAGGTTCGAGCTTGGACTAGGGCAGACGCTTGAGGCTGCAGTAGAGCGTCTCTTCACCGGACTACGGATTTTTCTTAGCGCTGTCACCATGTACTCGAGTCATCGAGGGGACCCATTCCAAACCTCAAACATCTTCCCTCCTCAGCTGGTGTAGAAGCTAGTCGAGGAGGAGGAAATTAACTCTTGACAAATTCACAACGCGCTAATCAATTATTTATTTCTTCATATCGTCGAACGATATCCTTTGTACAGAATGCTGCAGAGGGCACATTTCTTATAGTTGGGTTCGGGTTCAGCCAGAACTGTGACCACATAATAACTTCAGTTATGTTGTTTTGTTATCAAATCCATTTAATGCTAAAGTAAAAGCCTGCAGACCTATGCGACCGCACGCACACTCACTTTACCCTTTTGGATAACGTATCGGGCAGGCGCGCCGTGCATCAACGCACGGAATGAAACCAGGTGTTGAGGAGGCCCGGAGGAAAAAAGAAGAAACAAGTGAAGGGAACTATTTTTAAGCAGCCGCTACGAAGCGAGAAAATATGCCCTTCGACCAATCTCTGCTTCAGCCTTTGAACAGCGTTGGCACCTCGTAAGAGGGAAAGCGACGCACGGCGAGAAATAAAAAAAAACACGCGAAAAAGGAGCCGTTCAAGTTCCGAAATGCCAGCGGAGATGAGGAGACGACCCCAGCGACGTGCGTGAGCGATACCGAATGAGCGACAGGGCAACACGCCGCAATGCGAGTGCGATGTTGTGGTAATGGCCCTGTGACTCAAGCGAGTGGTGAGCGTGTGGTGAGCATAGTAAGCGATAGCGAAGCGAAATCATCACGGGATCACATTCGCCTTCTAAACGACGCATTTGAGCTACACGGCCGTGTCGCGGTGTTCTGCGCGTGTTTTGTGCGGCAGCGTTGCTGTGTTCTCGTCGCTGGCCGTAAAATGTGTGATTAAACAACAGTGCAACACGTCGCAGTGCGAGTGCGATTGTGTGGCAATGGCCCTGAGACTCAAGCGAGCATGCGAGCATGCCGCTGTGTACAACCAGGCGCCTTATGGGCGCACCACGTTTGCGGCACAATTAGGAACACAAAAGGTAGGTAATACTTATGTTTCCTCTGTTCGCGCATCTTTATCGTCGCAGAGCAGCAGTAGGAGGCGCTTTGCACTTTGTGTTGCGTGAAAAGACCAATGAAAAGCAGCAATGTCATTAAGCTCACATACCTATGTGTGGTGCGTGTTTTGAAACTCCTGTGAATATCTTACAAGCATTGAGCAGCCAGCTGATTCAAGCGTCAGCACCTTAAGAAAGGCAAGTTTATGCGACTTAACTTCTTTGGTTGCAATAAAGCCTGAATGCAACAGTGCTTTCAGGGAGTATACACTTCAGCAAAAACAAACAGCCGCTGTTATCTTGCTGCCATGTGATAAAGTGTGCATTAAGACCAAATTTCTTTTCTATTTATTCTGTTCTTATGCCCAGAATATGAGCTAGTAAGAAGACTTGACGATAACGATTTCGCATCATTCACAATAACTGGGTCGTAGAGAAAAAATTACATTGCATATCAAGGTACAGTAGCCTCGTAGGATTGTATTGATTTAGCTTGAAAGGTAAATTATGTTAAAGAGGCCTAATCATAGCCATATGTTGTCACTGACATGTGGTTATAGACTCTGTGTTTTTGAGGAAGCACGTGCATTTTATGGTATTGTCACTTCATTAATCACATATCTCCACTTGAATTTGCCACAATTACATGTGAATAATTATAGCATTTAGCTGCGTCTCTTGTACATGGCTAATTTATTTGCACTTATATCAGTCGGTTGAATCTGTTGAACCTTGTTATTTATTCACCTTGATCCTTCCTTTGGTTATTTTGTTTTACATATTGTTGTCGTAGTGCTTGTGATCAATGCAGAGTATTCTCACAATTGACACAATTGCTGGCAAGGTAAAAACTGCTGCTCTTGTGTCTGGCTCTTATTTTGCCATCATTACAAGTGTGATGTTTATCTTTGCCATGAATCAATAACAAGTCACCCAATTAGAAACATAAACAGAACAGCTGGGGTTGTTCAATAAGCTAATGTTCCACGTGTTTTATTATAAAGGGGTATATTTGCTGACGTTTAACATCTAAAAACCATTATCATCATCAGTGACATTGTTGGGAGGTACAGAAATTTTGACTATTTGAAGCTGAATGATGTGCACATAAATCTAAGGACAAGGGCCTCAAGCATTTTTCTTCATCGAGACTGGGTTTAATAACAAAGTGAATCTTACTAACATTTGCATCCCTTTACACTACAATACCAACTACACTGAGATCAAGAACTTTCGGAGTAGTAGCGCACAGCACAAGGGTTCACTTTTGATGTTGTTTTGAATTTAATCACCATCTTGTATTCTTCACCCTCTCAGCTATAGGTGAAAAGTTTACAAAAAACTACTTAAGAACATCTCAATATTACAATTGTATCATGTTTAATTAGAAAGTCTGCCATGGTACTGTCAAGTGTGAGTCAGTGGTAGGATATTCATTTTTATGCATTCAAACAGCTTCATGGACTTTTTGTATCCTTTTTAGAAAAACATTTATGGGAAAGCTGCAGAAGTGGCTCAACCAGCTGTTTGTGTACACGACAGTGTATCGTGGAAACACTCCCGTGCCTCAATGTACACTAACTCGAACATTTCGTATGGCCTAAAACATTTGGGATAATACTGTCACTGTATTTTGTTTTACAAACAAAGTGTTATGCATGGTACTGCATGGAACCCGTTCAATAGCGTGCCCATTTGAAGATTTCGCATTGTTAGAAATTAGACTAAGTGGAACTGGCTTTTTACAGCAAACTTATTCCTAAGAGGGACAGTTTGGCAAGTTGATCAGTAATAACAGGTAAAGAGCGAAAAAGAGGCCCATATCATAGTGAAATGAGAATGAAATGCACAGGACAATGGGTTACTAGAAAAGGGAGTGTGATGCCAATCACAAAAAGGATACACATATATAGTACGAAAAAGTTACAAGATGAAAGTATCATGCAGTCGCAGAATGAGTACAAAAGTGACTAAAATAACCATACTTGCTGTGAACTTCAGTTTATAGTACTTCGTTGCCTTGTTCTCTTCACTTCTATTTCTATGTTGGTTTGTTATTGCACTTTTTTCAACTATGGACCGAAGTGATAACTGCTTTACACTCTTTTGTGATCAAATTAGTTGCAACCTTATAGGATACCAAGATCTAGGACACAATATGCTAACCACCATCTGCTATATATAGAAAGATTCAAATGTTAGGCCAGTGATTGCTTAATTTCATGTTATATGCAGCCCAGGTACTTGGAATAATTTTAATGCGGTTAGTAAGCATTATTCATGAAGTGAGGAATGAAAGATGAACTTCTTAGGTTGCAGATGACATTGGTTAGCATAGAAATATTGTAAACATTTCTGTAATAATCACGTACGAATAAAGCATCGGTGTATTACAGCTGTGCGATAATGCCAACAATATCCCAAGCCTAGGTAATTCTAGAAAATTTAGTTATTCTTCAGATATGTGTGAGTAAACACGTGAGGCCACCTATATAAATGCAATGTTGTTATTTTGTTGGCATGAAAAAACACGGTTGACACTCACGACACGCTAGAATTGAACACTAAAGGACACACCGAAGCACAGGTAGGACACACACGAACACGAACTAACAACTGTTTATTCGATGGAAACATAACAAACATGTATAGGGTGAAAGGAAAAGAAAAAAATAAACAGCATAAATCTGCCCACTGCACACCACAACAAAGCAACCATCTGCGCAACATCAAATCTGGCCTTGTCAACTATCTAAAATATTCACATAAAGAGCATATTCATCGTTGGACAAATGAATAGATGGCACACTAACACAACTGTCTTCACCAAGCCTACACATCATGAAAGCTTCAATGATTTTTGTTTCGTTTGTGTCTTTGAATCTGGATAAAATAATGGCGTTTTCTGAATTTGGCCAGCGATGACACTGCCTGCAATGGGTAAATATATTTCTGGGGTGACAAATGTGCTTGCAGTTGCAATCATGCTGATGTTAACATGAATTAAGGCACCTGCCAGATTGCCCAATGTACCTATTTCCGCGTAGCAAAGGAGTACCATATACAACATTTTTTTCACGTGATACAATCTTGTTGACATGCTTAACAGAATACGTATGATTGTTCTTCAGGTTGTTGCCGTTTACTTGGTGACAAAGTGAAATTATATTGTGAGGTGCCGTTAAGGTGATAAGTATGCCATGCCTACTTGCAATTTTTTCAGTCCATGCGAAACGCCGTGAACGTAGGGCATAACAATAGGCCCCTCTCTTGACTGTTCTTTTAATCCTGTATTTATTTTATACCTGTTGACGACGGTTTTTAAGACCCTCTCAGCCAAGGCAGTGATCAAGGCATCAGGTTACTTACTGTCCCTGAGTCTATCAACTTGCTTCATCAAACTTCGTGCTACCAGGGGTCATACGAATTCTGGCAGCTGTTTAACATGCTCGGACACGTGGCCCTTCAGTGTGTCTTTAAGTTTTCAATTGTAGCGCGTCGTGAGTGTCAACCATGTACAACCAACTAGACCCTACTCTGGCCATTATGACTGAACACATTTACAAATTTTGGGAAGTGGTTGTACAATGAACTCAACAGGTCTAATTTGGACTTTTATGCAAAAAACAGAACTTATAATCATGTCACAGAAGGTTTTATGCCATAGGTCTATCTAATGCAATAAAAAACAACATGCCTACCTGGGTGGTTGAATATTTCATAAAAGTGATGCTAGCCTTATTGTACTAATTTGCTAACCTTCATGTGTAGACTAACATCAAGATTCTTGTACATCCCAGTTTTTTGGCGTGTGCTCATATTGTTTGGATTGTGCTCTGTGAAGTGCACATTTTAATGTGTGTTATTATGACAATATTTTCTCTAGTTTCATCTTACTATACTGTGGTGAATTATATATGGTGCTTGGGCCATGCTGTGTATGTTCCTAGTATTTTGTATTACGTACAGGTACTGTATGCAAATATGTAAAATATACACATTCTTACACTGACACGACAACTGATGCTGTTATGAACACTCTATCTTCAATCATTTGAGGTATGCAATAGGAATTGCTGAAAGGCTGCTGGCTTAATGTTATGGCATGTGCTTTAATTACCTAAAAAGTAGAGCAGGTGTTTTACTCTTCAGAATTATTGTGGAAAATAAATAGGTGACAGGCAAAGAGGCAGAAAGTTTTCACTGTGTTTATGCATACATTAGTGGGTGCTTCATCAATCGTAGCATAATTGAAGTGCCGTGCCGCATAAATAAAGTTTAACATATTATGAAGGTGACAACACACTGCTACAATGAGTAAGATTTTCTAGTCTTATGTCTATTTGGTACACTCCTCGGGGTTTCTGTGTTACGTCTACGAAATTCTGAATGACAAAGAAACCAACCTGCCATCTTCTGTGCATATGGTATACTAGCAATTAAAAAGAATTTTTAATGAAGAACAGCTGCTTTGTAGAGGAAGACTGTAACTCTGCATTTGCTTTTAATTCGTCCTACATCATCTGGGCAACAGGTGTGCCAAGTACACATGGTCACTCATAAGGATGACGTGCTAGTGAATTAACTTCAATGTTCAGTGGGATACCTGTCAACTGCTAATTTGTGGTGGTTGTGTTTGATGTTGGGGCATGCCTTAGGCGATTTTTCAATTCATTTGAGTAATATATACAAGAAAGATTGATTAGTAAGATTGTGGGGATTCAACGAGTGCTAAATCAATAAATATTGAGTTTGGGTTAGAAAAACACTGTTCCTCGCTAAAATACGAGTTGCGAATAAGTTCTAATTGCGGATACAGATTATAGTTCAGCTACTCACAAGGCAGGCGCTGCTGACCTGCGTTTGGCTCATGACAGTATGCGTGCATTAAAGGGATTTAGTGTAGGCGCGTAAGTGTCCTTGTATCGCATAGGGGGAGGGGGTGTGAAGTCCGCTCGGTACATTGACTTAACAGGGCGGGTGGGCGCCGCGAAAAACCTTCGCCCCTCCCCTCTTCCACTGAATAGGAACCATGTGCACTCTTATGGGCATCTCCGTGTGTAACGCCTGTTTTTATTTTTCATATGCTATGGAAAACGACGGCGGGGGTGAACGCGCCGGTGGCAGACGAGAACAATAGAGGATAGCACGCTCGCGCTGGCCGCTCATTGTCTGTCACGGCAGAGTCTTCAAATGGTGAAGATGTGTTGCTCAGCGTTTCGTTCTCGTCTCTGAGGATTGTTTGTGGTGGCAGTCTCAGATATCTATCTACAATGGAAACACAGGTGGTCTAGAACAGCTCAGTACACGCCACTGCCATGGAACGCGTGCAGGTCGAGGCAGTGATAGCGAAAAGAACTCCACAGCATACGCCCGTGGAATGCACATATGTTCGGCCATCTGAAGATACCTTTTGTCATGCTGGTATTCACGAATTTCGGGCGAGTGATGCACTGTCGATGTATGGAGAAGTGCTCCAGTTAGCACACGTTTACCATTTGTCTAGCGGCACGAAACAACGAGCCGAATAGTTCGAAGCCGAAGGTATTCACCATGACCTACTTGACACTCTTCAGTTTATGCAGTGGCCTTGTACAAGCGCTGACACATGCCGCTCCTACGAGAACGAAAGTTTGAAGTGTCGGCGACGTGGTAGTAGCCGCTTTGTGCACGTAAAAACTCTGTGATAAACCAGGCAATCTAGTGGTGGCACTGTGTTGCAATGGTTATCGTGTGTGCACCGAAATCAGTTTAATAAAGCAGGCTGACCACTAAAAAGATTCGAAGTGCATGGCTCTCGCTTAAGCATGGCGTTCAAATGAAGAAAACAAAACTCCCCAGAAACTCAACAGAAACACCAAAAGGTACCTTGCAGGGCTGGTGTCTAAACAAGGAAAAGAAAACTCCCCAGAGACCCTACAAAAACACCGCAGACAAGGGTGTTAGTTAAAACCTCATTTTAAAGGCCGTTTCACTTATTACCTTTAGGATGCACGCTGCAACACAATCCAAAAAAACTCCCTAAAAGGCTTAAACGTGTTTACAGTGCATGGATACGATCTGCAGCCCCAGCGGTGGGTACGGCTGGATTTTGTGTTAATTGAGAAAAATCAAACAAAATGACGCCATTTCCGCCATTTTTGAATGAATCACGGCTGTAAAGTGTGTTCAATGAAATGGCCGTCATAATCTGCGAAAAGGTCGGGAGAAGGAGGCAGCAAAAAGCAGGGTTCTTGTTCTTGAATTATGCCAGAGGCAGCCGACAGGCAGGCTTTCAGTAACTCATAGTTGCGCAAGCCCAGTGTCAAAGTTATTTCGTAAAAGAAATACTCTGTAGAACTTGCACAGCCGCCCAAGTTGTTGACTGTTTACGCCAAGCTATTTATGTCCCTGGTTGCGGCGATGGCGTAGTGGTTAGAGCATCCGCCTCGCATGCAAGGAGGTCCGTGGTTCAAATCCCGGTACCGCGCAGTTCCCAACCGGATTAAAAAAAATCCACGTGTTGATGGAACTGCATTAAGAGGCCTGGGGTGCGGCCTCACCGGCAAACACCGCCGAGAACGCACTCCCTCACCAGAGAAGGATTGGCCACTCTGGTGCAGTATCTGGCCACTACCTCCCACACGCTTACGTCAAATAACTCACGGCCCTCAGTCCCCAGCAGCTGCGAAGCAACTGACCACGGCGGCGGTCAGATCTGCAACGCAGCAGAGGGTGCTAAGAATCTCTGGATCCGGACAGGCCGCCATTGGAACCTGAACTTGGCAACGTTTAACGCTAGAACCTTATCTAGTGAGGGAAGTCTAGCTGTACTATTCGAGGAGCTAGAGGGTGTTAAATGGGATATAATAGAGCTCAGTGAGGTTAGGAGGACAGATGAGGCCTATACGGTGCTACAGAATGGGCACGTCTTTTGCTACAGGGGCTTGGCAGACAGAAGAGAACTGGGAGTGGGGTTCCTAATTCACAGAAACATAGCTGGCAACATAGAGGAATTCTATAGCATTAATGAAAGGGTGGTAGGTATCGTAATTAAACTGAATAAAAGATACAAGATGAAGGTAGTACAGGCTTACGCGCCTACATTCAGCCATGATGACGCTTCAGTTGAAAGCTTCTATGAAGACGTGGAATCGGCAATGAGTAGGTAAACACACTATACTGTAGTGATGGGCGACTTTAATGCAAAGGTAGGGAAGAAGCAGGCTAGAGACCAGGCAGTAGGAGATTATGGCATCAGTACTAGAAACGCCAGAGGAGAGCTACCAGTAGAATTCGCAGAACGCAATAATTTACGGATTTTGAATACCTTCTACCGAAAACGAGAAAACCGCAAGTGGACATGGAGGAGCCCTAATGGCGAAAATAAGAATGAAATAGACTTTATAATGAGTGCACACCCTGGAATCGTGCAGGATGTGGAAGTGATTGGCAAGGTACGATGCAGTGACCATAGAATGGTACGGTCTCGAATTCGCCTAGACTTGAAGAAGGAACGACAGAAATGATACGCAAGAAGCCAATCAATCAGCTAGCACTGAGAGGGAAAGTACAGGAATCAGAGTGTCGCTGCAGAACAGGTACTGGCTCTTAGTGAGGAAACCAACCTTAGCGTAGATACAATGAATGATAATCTGACGAGTATCATTACGGAGTGTGCAGTGGAAGTTGGAGGCAGGGTAGTTAGACAGGACACTGGCAAGCTTTCCCAGGAAACGAAGAACCTAATTAAGAAGCGTCAAATCATGAAAGTGTCAAGTACAACAGACAAAATAGAACTGGCAGAACTTTCGAAGTTGATTAATAGACGTAAGGTATGCGATGTAAGAAGGTATAACATGGAGAGAATTGAACACGCTCTGAAAAACGGAGGAAGTGTCAAAGCATTGAAGAGGAAACTTGGGATAGGCAAAAGTCGGATGTATGCACTAAGTGACAAAGAAGGCAAAATAACTACCAATATGGATAGGATAGTTAAAATAGCGGAGGAGTTTTACAGAAATCTGTACAGTAGCCGAGACAACCACGACCTTAATACTATAAGAACTAGCAGTAACCCAGATTACACCCCACCAGTAATGATAGAAGAAGTCAGAAAAGCTTTGGAAAGCATGCAAAGGGGCAAAGCTGCTGGTGAGGATCAGGTAACATCAGATCTGCGGAAAGATGGAGGACAGATTGTGTTAGAAAAACTAGCCACCCTGTTTACGTGGTGTCTCCTGACGGGAAGAGTACCAGAGTCTTGGAAGAACGCTAACATCATCTTAATACATAAGAAAGGAGGTGACAAGGACTTGAAGAATTACAGGCCGATCAGCTTGCTCTCTGTAGTATACAAGCTATTTACAAAGGTAATTGCTAACAGAGTAAAGAAAACATTAGAATTCAATCAACCAAAGGAACAAGCAGGATTTCGAACAGGCTACTCAACAATTGACCACATTCATACTATCAATCAGGTAATAGAGAAATGCTCAGAGTATAACCAACCACTATACATAGCCTTCATAGATTACGAGAAGGCGTTTGATTCAGTAGAAATATCAGCCGTCATGCAAACACTGCGGAATCAGGGCGTAGATGAAGTATATATAAACATTCTGGAAGAAATCTACAGGGGACCAACTGCTACCATAGTGCTTCATAAAGAAAGCAACAGAATACCAATCAAGAAGGGTGTAAGGCAGGGGGACACAATTTCTCCAATGCTATTTACCGCGTGCTTACAGGAGGTTTTCAGAAGCCTAGAATGGGAACAGTTAGGGATAAGAGTCAATGGAGAATACCTTAGTAACCTGCGCTTCGCCGATGACATTGTATTGCTGAGTAACTCGGGGGACAAATTGCAACTCATGATTACGGAGTTAGACAAGGAGAGCAGAAAGGTGGGTCTTAAAATTAATCTGCAGAAAACGAAAGTATTGTACAACAACCTCGGCAAGGAGCAGCGTTTCGAGATAGGTAATAGTGCACTTGAAGTTGTAAAAGAGTTTGTCTACTTAGGGCAGGTAATAACCGCAGAGCTGAACCACGAGATTGAAGTAACTAGAAGAATAAGAATGGGGTGGAGCACATTCGGCAAGCACTCTCAAATTATGACAGGTAGATTGCCACTATCCCTCAAGAGGAAGGTATATAACAGCTGTATCTTGCCGGTACTTAGCTACGGAGCAGAAACCTGGAGACTTACAAAGAGGGTTCAGCTTAAATTGAGGACGACGCAGCGAGCAATGGAAAGAAAAATGGTAGGTGTAACCTTAAGAGACAAGAAGAGAGCAGAGTGGATTAGGGAACAAACGGGGGTTAAGGATATCATAGCTGAAATCAAGAAGAAGAAATGGACATGGGCAGGGCATGCAGCGCGTAGACAGGATAACCGCTGGTCATTAAGGGTAACTGACTGGATTCCCAGAGAAGGGAAGCGGGTTAGGGGCAGACAGAAGGTTAGGTGGGCAGATGAGATTAAGAAGTTTGCGGGTATAAATTGGCAGCAGCAAGCACAGGACCGGGTTAACTGGCGGAACATGGGAGAGGCCTTTGTCCTGCAGTGGACGTAGTCAGGCTGATGATGATGATGATGATGATGATGATGATGATGATTTATGTCCCATGGAGTTCAAATTATGGCGTTCACATGGGAGACAAAAAGAGTCGCTAAAAGAAGGCATCAGAAGGACGTTTTATCGAGCCGAGACTAACAATATGAAGTTCGCAGCATTTGGCGACGAGTACAGGGTCAGCAAGCAAAAAAAAAAAGGCCAGATTTCTAAACGCAGAGAACAGGTCGAAAATCATCATAACATGAAGCATGTTTTAAATGCGAAGATTTTCTTAGCGAACATCGGCGACATTGACCGTATCTATCTATCTATCTATCTATCTATCTATCTATCTATCTATCTATCTATCTATCTATCTATCTATCTATCTATCTATCTATCTGATTGATTTGTGGGGTTTAACGTCCCAAAACCACCATATAATTATGAGAGACGCCGTACTGCAGGACTCCGGAAATTTTGACCACCTAGGGTTCTTTAACGTGCACCCAAATCTGAGCACACGGGACTACGACATTTCCGCCTCCACCGGAAATGGAGCCACCGCAGCCGGGATTCGAACCCGCGACCTGCGGGTCAGCAGCCGAGTACCTTAGCCACAAGACCACCGCGGCGGGGCTATATCTATCTATCTATCTATCTATCTATCTATCTTTCTATCTATCTATCTATCTATCTATATATCTATCTATCGGTCTATCTATCTGTCCATCTATCTATCTATCTATATATCTATCTATCTATCTATCTATCTACCCGCTTATGACTTTTAGCTCTACTCGTCGTTTCGATAATGACATCGCTACCACAATTGGTATACCAGAACATGTCTGCATGACGAAAATAGGTGACCTTCGTCGCCCATTCATGTCACACCATTCTAAATTTGGTAAACGTGAAGGTAGCGAAACGGCCGCGAGTGCACCATGAGCGTGGCATGTAGCCAGGATCTGGCATGCATCTGAATACATGCATCTGAATACATGCACACATGCAATCATGACAAGCATCTCAATACTATCATGTTTGCTGCAGTCGCATACGTTCGTCATTCAATCACGCCTTGTATTACCCAATGTGGTATACGTGTAAGACAGCGAAATGACCGCGAGAAAGAGAGAGAGAAACGTCTCTGTTCACGAAGGCATGGAGAAGGAGGAGTAGGAGGAACCCTTAGTCTGGGGTCCCTAGGAAGACTCCTGCGACGAGTCGGGCCCGCTGTATTAGAGCTCAGAGGACCTCGTGTGGTCCATCACGGAGAGCACCGTCCCATGGCTCCTCGTTACGTAAAGAGTTAGGAAAAGCTTGTAAGGGAGGAAAGATGTTTGCAGTGCACTCGATTGAGACATGGAAGATTGTGGGCGAGTTTCCACAGCCGGGGCAACGGTCTGCATAGCACTGTTGGTAGAATTTATGAAGTGATACCAGATCGAGAAATGGTTTAGTCTGTAGCTGGCGTAACTGTACTGCCTCCTCTCGCGAGAAGGATGACGGTGGGGCGTTCTGAGTGTGACGGACGTTCCTGCTGTGACGAAGAAGGTCGTTGTAAGTGAGAACTAAAGAAGACGTGTGGAAGTTTAGTTCGGAATGCTGTGGGCCAGCTTTGTCGCTTTGCGGTTCATAGCGTCTATGCGTTGTTGTTCCGATTTGGTCAACCGCTGGAAGGGCAAGTGATATCTCAGCCGGCTGATCACGCAGGCCTCCACCAAGTGCAGAAGGTCTTTTTCTTAAAGCCCTGAGCGCCGATTTGAAAGCAACCGGATCATGGACGGTATTTGGTTAACTTGTCGAGATAAAAGGCCAATAGTGTAGTTAGCTTTGCCATCCGCTTGAACATGTAGTCCAAGGATGCGGGCACAAGGATCATGTGGTATGGGTATGCCATCCTCGTGCACAATGATTGGATGAGGAGGGCTACTGCTTCGGGAGCGAATGATTATGAGCTCTGATTTTTGAGGAGCACATTACAAGCCTCCTTATTTAGCGTACTCAACGACAGCATCCACTGCTCTACTGTTTTCTGCAGTTGGTCCTGGGTGGCTCTATCAAAGCCCCATGTCGACCGGATGGTGATGTCCTCCACATAAATAGCATGGGCGACATCGGGGATCTAGACGAGCAAGCGGGGAAGCCCTGACAGTGTGATATTAAATATTGTAGGGTAAAGAACAGAACATTGTGGTGTCCCACGTCCTGTAGGGTGGATTGTACCAGACCGATGCAGTCTCACTGCCACAGTGAAACTGCTGCGATTCAATGAGCAAATGTAGTGATACATTCGAGTTCCACAATGCGACTCCACTAGATTGCGAATTATGAGGTCATGTTCAACATCACCGAAGGCCCCCTTCAAATGTAAAGCAATGAGTGCTCTCGTTTTGGCACGAGAAGGAGGCCCTGGAACTTCCTCCCGTAGCTGTAACAGTGCATCTTTGGTCGATAGATGAGGTCAGTATCTGAATTGAGAATGCGCGAAGAAGGATTGCTGTTTCTAGAAGGGCTGCAGATGTCGCAAGAGTACATGCTCTATCAGATTCCCAATGCAGGAGGTTAGGAATATGAAACGTAGTTTTGAACCTGAACTGGTTTGCCCGGCATCGGAATCAGTGAAATATCGGCGTGTCGCACGCTTGGGGAAGTGTACCTTGGCGCCAGTATTCATTAAATATACCGGTGAGGTGGGTGATATCCGCAACACTTGGGTTGCGGAGTGTGGTGAACCGAATGTGGTCTGCTCCCGGTGCCGTGTTACGGTGTAGATCTTGTAACACTACCTGCACTTCCTCAACCATTATATCTGCATCCAACAATTCATTTGTCTCGCCTACGTGCGGATAGTCAGGGTAAAGCGATGTTGAGCCTGTCGGAATGAAATGTTTTTGGAGCTCCCTGAGAAATCTCGAGGAATCTTCCTGATACTCGAGCATTAGAATATGTAACTGTTGAAATGCTTTTGTTTTTGTGGTGGAGGGTTCTGTTTGGGATTAAAGAATCTACCATGTTTTTGCGGTGCCTAAAGTTCCTGCAAGCCGGTTGAAGAATCCTCGCCAGTTATTTCTGGTGAGGGTCGCTGCGTATTCTTAGATTCCCGCGTAATTTGATCGATTATTTTTCTAGGTATACGATTGAGACGTTGGCGATTCCATCGCCTTGTCAGTCCTATTCGCGCGTCCCAAAAATGAAGCAAATATGGGTCAATGTCTGGTGTTTCCGTGGTAGTACATAATGTGTGCGTGGGGGTCTTTATATCTTAAGTAAGAGAGTAAAGCCATCACTCGTAACCTTGCGCCTCAGGTGGGTCCCGGCGACGTTCCCTGAGTTTGACCAAGTCTGTAATGCATAAACTCGCTCGGTCCTTCGGGCACCATGAAGTGGTAGAACGGTCACCATAATATAGTGGTCGCTGCCAAGGTGCTCCTCTAGAGAACCAGGCGCTACCACAAGGCCCGTATAGCGCATAAAGGTGGGGTTAGGGCAGGTGTTACGTGATATACTGTTGCTAATACGAGTAGGGCGCTCTGGGTCGGGGAGTAGAATGTATTTTATGTTACAAATATTGCTCCACAAGCGTGTCCTTGTGGCCTGCGATTCGACGTAACCCCAAACTGTATGTGAAGCATTGAAATCTTCGCACACCACACGAACCCGTCCAAAACTCCCAAATTCCGCGAGAAGGTGGTGAAAGCAGTGCGTACACGAACGGGGGGAAGTGTACATATCTAGTAAAAACAACCTTTCGCTGTTTGAGCCTTGCGTAATTATTTCGATTATTTGGTGAGGGATGTCCCTACTAGTGATATGCAGGCGACATGTGACTCCTTTCGAAACTAGGGCTCCCACAAGAGGAGACGCACCCAAGAGCGTGTTGTAGCCTGATAAAGAAGGCGGGCGATTTGATTCTTGTAAAAGGATAACATCGGGAGTGTTAGTGAATGCGCCTACGTACTGTTGCAAGGAATTCCGCTTTTGGCGGAATCCCCTGCAGTTCCACTGCCACACCACAAGTCGTGGCGTGTCACGAGACGCCATCTTCATCGCGGGAGGAAACGGAAGGGCATGTGTAACAGCGTGAGCGCCGTGCACTTGCATTGGATGTTGATGGCCGATAGATTTGATCAAGTTTAGTTTCGGTAGTGTGCACGGCAGTCGTACGTGCGAGCGTGCGTTCTAAACTTGACTGGACGTGCTCCATCATCTCAATTTGAAGGATTTCCCTGCGGCGTTCTTTCCTGTCGAGTGCAGGCTGCATACTGGTGCCCATTTCTGCTACCAGCGCATTCATTTGCTTTCGCAGGTGTTCGCAACTCGCCTTCATGTCTCGACGTAGGCGTTCTATTTCTGCGAAAGGATCATGATTTAGTGATCTGAGGGGATGCGTTGGGGAGTGATTGACAAGGCGAAGGTGGCTGTGGGAGACCCTCTGCCTGACCTACCTCCCGAGGTGCCATCTTAGTTGCGTTTCGTTCCGGGAACAGTTGCTGCTCGGAGAAAGCGTGTGCCTCCTTGCCAAAAGGTTTGTTCTGCAAAGCCTTTTTATATGGTTGTTGTGTAGATGAGGAAAGAGTGCACTTCTCCTATGGACGCCGTGATTCATCGTAGGAGCAGGAGTGGGACTTGGAGCAGGAGCGGGACTTGAGGAGAGTCCGGGATTGGGAGCAGGTCTGGGATTAAGCGATTGATTGATTGATATTTGGGGTTTAACGTCCCAAAACCACCATATGATTATGAGAGACGCCGTAGTGGAGGGCTCCGGAAATTTCGACCACCTGGGGTTCTTTAACGTGCACCCAAATCTGAGTACACGGGCCTACAACATTTCCGCCTCCAACGAAAATGCAGCCGCCGCAGCCGGGATTTGAACCCGCGACCTGCGGGTCAGCAGCCGAGTACCTTAGCCACTAGACCACCGCGGCGGGGCCTGGGATTAAGTGGGTTCGGGACTTAGAGCGAGTGTTTGACTTGCAATGCGATTTGAATCGGCTCTTAGAGCGCGACTCTTTTGCCTTCGTCGGGGTGCGTAAATGGCGGGTCTCGGCCGTCTTTCTTGACGCGGTATGGTGAGTGGAGGGTTGGAGTTGACGCAGTTTATTTTCGAGGGCTTTCCGCACGCACACCTTGTTGGGTGCCTGCCTCGCACGCCGAAGGCAGTTTGGATCCGTCGTAGGATGAGGTCCGTCACAGGACTTTTAGTGCGAAGTGCACGGATGCAACTGGGTGGGGTTGTCGGTGCCGCACGGCGGGCATATGACAACGTCTGGTGTATGGCGATGGTCATCGTGATGGCCCAGCTTGTGGCAAATCTTGCAGACAACTTGTCGGGGGTGATAAGGGTAACAACACAGTTCGGCCCCGTAGAAGCGCACGTAGCGAGGGATCTTCAACCCTTCGAAAGTGACCAACGCAATGTTGGTCTGAACCATCATGCGTGCTTGAAGTATTTTGGTCACAGGAGCCACAAGTTCATCTAGTAGCGTGGAAAACGACGTACCGGGCACGAAGCCAGGAACAATATCCGTGCAAGAGTTGTCCAGAGCTTCAAAGTATGTTGTGATGGGATAAACACGCTCACTAAGTTTGTGCTCCCACACCTTGTATAACGCTTCGGCCACATAATACTGGGGCGTGCTGATGATCACTATGTTTTGCAGTAGTCGCATTCGAAATATGATGTCCTCGCGGTCTCTGGTAGTCAAACCAGCAGCGCTCCAGAGAGTGCCGGAAAGTTTAGGGCGCGTCCACCTATCGAGGCAAAGTCCTCCACGAGGGTGTAGAATGATCTTTTCATCGTCTATAAAAAGTCGAGGCAGACACCGGTTCCCACGCTGCTTGCGTACATTGCACTGAGAGATGCTCGGGATGCTCTCGTTTGGCTTTCCTTGTGGGCGTTCAATTTGTGGGCGCATCGCTTCTTCATTACGGTCTTCCAACAGCCACCTGCATCGTCGTCATCGTTGTGGTCAGCAGGACAGTTTGAGGCAGGATCGTCCTCCATTATTTTTCCAGTCAAAATGTCATTTTGTTGTCCGGAAAGAGAACTGGTGAAAGCTGGATCAGATGTCACCTCCAAGGTGTGCGCCTCGTGTGTCGTTACTGCCACGCAACGCCCGGCATCATTCTCTGTCACCGACGACGACCATTGCTCATTGGAAGACGGTGTTACGGTGCTTGAACGCTCCATCGACGCAGAGTCATGAGTTGGCTGAGAGCCCTTCACACTGATGCCTGCTTCGCGCCCATAGTATGACACGCGAAAACCATGCCGCAGTAGCAGCAGCCTCAGAGCGTCGGAGTCCTATGGATGAATGGATGAAAGATCAACTCACTGCGACAAGATTGGCTTCGGAGAGGTCACTGCCACTTGCTGAGTTGAATTGTTCCACCAGTTAGTCGAAAAGTCTCACAGTCGAAATATGGCGCATCCCACGTACAGGGGGTATCGATGATATGTAAAGCACGAATGAGAATTGTTGATATGTCACTTCGAAATCAGCAAAACGTTACGAAGTGAAGGTTAATGATGCCGTACTTGACTTTCGTGTCATCATCATCATGTTTGGATATGTTGTTTACCTTCGTCATCTATTCACGTCACATGATACCAAATTTGGTATATGTTGAGCTAGCGAAACGGCCGCGGGCACGCTATTAGCGTGGTATGTTGTCATGTTCCTACATGACACGCGTGTCAGGATTATCATGTTTGCACCAGTGATATATTTCGTCATCCACTGACGTCACGTAACACCAAACTTGGTAGATGTAGAACTAGCAAAACGGCTACGAAAGAATCATGAATGGCCCAATATACTCCAATGTAGCGTTGACGCGTGCGCACGCTGGGCACCGCGTCGCTAGGTTAGCAAAACGCCAGCATTTATAGTCTGACGCCAGGTCCAACCAGCCTCCGTCGGCAACCGGTGTGAAATACGTCGTGCTGCATCTCGCGCCGACGCGTTACCCAGAAAACACTGCGTTTCCCTCTTTTTGTGACGAAGGAACGCCGGACACACTGAAACGAGCATGCGTCAAAGCAACGTAGCGCGGCGGCACCTGCGAGTATATGGCAGGACCAGCGCCTGGCGTGGCAAGGCCGGCTTGAGGCGAAGAAATGAACGTCAGCGAGAACGCGCACTGCGTAACGCCGAAATGTATTGGCGTAGTCATGTTCTCACATGACATGTAGCCATGTTTTCACATGACACGCATCTTATGCTTATCATGTTTCACTAGTCACATACCTTCGTAATCAATTGGCGTCTTGTAATATGAAATTTGGTATAACTGAAGCTATAGCGAAATGGCCGCCAGTGCATCATGAGCATGGGATGTAGTCATGTTGTAAATTGACACGCGTCTCATGATAATCATGTTTGCACCACCCACATACCTTCGTCCTTATTTCACGTACCGTAATATAAAATTAGGTATATGTGATGCTATCAAAACGGCCGCGAGCGCATCATGAGCGTGGAACGTAGTCATGTTGTTACATGACACTCATGTCTTGAATTTCATGTTAGGGTCTGTCGCTAGTGTTCGCCATGCAATCATCTCATACCACACCAGTTTTGCAACGTGCTGTGCAAACGAAGCCACCACAAGAGCTGCAGAACGAAGAATTGTAAATCATGACAATCATAGTATATATATATCATGATTTTCATGTTATGACAAGTCAAACATGTTTTTCATACAGTCATGTTATGCCATACCAAGTTTGGTATCTATATTATTATCGATACGGCCAGGAGAGCTAAATGTCGTAGGCGGCTAGATAGATAGATAGATAGATAGATAGATAGATAGATAGATAGATAGATAGATAGATAGGGATAGATAGATAGATAGATAGATAGATAGATAGATAGATAGATAGATAGATAGATAGATAGATACGCTCTCATTTGCCGAAGCTCGCTAAGAAATGCTTAGCATTTAAAATTTTATCCCTTGAGAGGATTTGTGGTAGGTGCACCTGCAATTCATTCCGTGAGCCCGCACGCAGTCTTCATGAGACCATTCCTTGCACTCCATGCAATGTATCCAGACAGAATCTTGTGCTGTTTTGTTCCAAACCTCCTAGCAGATGAAGCACCTCCAGTATGTCTTTGTGGTAATTGTGCCTTGTGCTGAATGCTTGCACTTTATTGCATATGCAATGATTGAAGGCAATATCTGTTCTGGCATATCTTATTCACCTCTTTTTGCTGTTTGATGCAGAACTGCTCGGGCATTGCGCGGCTTTCAACTTAGTCAGCCGGGCTTTGTGAGGCGATGAATTTCGTATTTTCTATTGCTTGTTACTGTTCGAATTTCGGCATAAAAAAATTCTAATAGAACTCGTTTCTATACGTGGGACTTACCCCCGTATTCACAAACGCTCCTCGATTCGGCTTGCACCCTTCTCTTGACAGAGTAGAGCACTGCGCTACTACTCGACTGAAAATAACGCTGCGGTACTCAAGAATCACAGCAGTTTATCGCTGATATACATCGACTTGGGGTGTCTAGAGACTGCCCTTCCATCGGATTTCTCAAGTGAAGGTGAAGCGTTCAGTGAAGGGACGTTCTAGAATACGGGGGTTAGCCTGGTGCGTGGCGCAGAGCTATTTCGCAAGGCCAAAATGAAGTTATTTTCCTTCCCTCGTTATTAGAATTTCATACCAAGACGTGTTTGGGAGCGGCATGACTTGGAGATTCTTTCCATTTTTTTTTCATGCGCATCTTGAGAGCATTTTTGGCAACTTGGAACAGCCTCGACGTAGCATTTACGAGGTCAGCCCTGTGCTCAGCAGTAGTCAATGTTTTTTTAGATGGTTTTCTACCCAGGAAGCTCTACATGATACTTTCTTATACGTTGGAACTCTTCTAAACCAAAAAAATATAATATATAACCACTATAAAAAAGGGTTCACTGACTATTTCACTTGAGAAACAGGCATTGAAATGCCTGTTTCTGAAGTATTGCCCCTTCCACATGCCCTAATTCAAAAACCTATTCTGCTTTGGCACCATGCACCAAATGAACAAAACTTTTTGTGGTATGTATAGCTATAGTAGTACACAGTAATAAAATAAATACGGAAGTTTCCGTACTGACGTCGGAGTAGCTTCATACACAGATCCATATAAATTTGGCCGAGCACAATTTTGTTAATTTTGGACGGGTCGGGAATACACCAACGCCAGCTGCGTAATTTTTCTCCTACGTGTACGCTGTGAGCAATGATGAACTTATACACATAAACAAGTACAACTACCAGCACCCACCACTGATATAGAGAAAGAAGGGAAAGAATTCTTTTTTTATTTAAGCCACAGAAGTCGGCAAAGTGTAAATGCCGCGTATTGCCCCGTGTGTCATTTTAACCCTCTCTGCCTCATATACACTCCCGCCCTGTTAATGCGGGCCTCACGAGGTACTCCGCGTCTGGCTGGCTCGCGTGGCATGCAGATTAAAATTGCTTTCGACAATGTTCTGCGTCATATTCGCCCTTCATAATTCGTTGATGCCATGTATGTCTCTATGTATCAGTATATATCTAACTCATTATCTCGCCTTCAAAAGTTTGTGTCAGTGCTCGTTTAAATAGAATTTAACAGATTACAGGATTTAGTCGCCTTATGGCAGGTATGTGGGTGTTTTATCTTTTTTTCGGTGCTGTGAGAATGCACTTAGTATGCGAAGTAGTTGCGCCTAATTTAATAATTTTTCAGCCCCGCAAAAGTTGCACCACCAACCTGTCTGTGGTAAGTACTACAGGCATTGATTGCATCAGTTCATACCCCGCTCTTTTGAGGGGTTTCCGCACAAACTCATGGCATTGAAACAAGACCAAAAAAAATGTTTCAACGGTAGAGCTTGTTTTCAAGCATACCTATCTCCTGCTTTCACCTAAATTTAACGCTCTATGTCTGCTACATGGTTGATTTGGCTATAATACACTTATTCGAATACTATAGCCTCTGCCCTGATGCTCATGCAGTATATGAAGGCGAGGAAACTGTTTAGCACCGTTCGCCGTTTCCGTCGTTTGACAAAACAGGGTTATGTAAAGTATATTACCAGTACTGGGGCTCTCTAAGGTCAGAAAATAGACAAAAAAGACGAATATACTGCATTGCTGAGATCTGCTGAGACCACGAGAGATCGACACGGGTCCAAAAGTTGATATTTTACATTTCATTGAGTATTTTATATTTCGTGCACCTCTCACCAGGTAGCCCGAAAGTCAACTTCGTTTTATGATTAACGGCATAACTTACGAGAAAAAAATATCCAACTTCACCTACACGGAGGCACCAATTTCGTCACCTGTCATTTTTGAAAATTGCAGATGCTATAAAAAGACAAATATTTTTGTTTTAAGGAAGATATTTTTTACCTGAAATGCATGTTTAATGAAGAATGAATTCATACGGTTTCAAGTTTGTAGACCTTAAGAAAATGGCTTTTAAAAATGTCAAATTTTGCGACAGTTTAAATTAAGTTACGTATTCTCCTTTTTGACTCCGAAAGTAATGCAAGCAGCGTTTTCAAACTTGACAGGTTTTAAGGATATGGTGTGTTTATTAGGTACATAAATTATTGCTGCCGTAGGGCAAATTTAAATTTTTATATATTGCCTCGAGTGTGAGTGACAATTTATTAGAAGGCAGAGAGGTCGGCCTGAGCTAGTTCGCTCTAGCCTGCTACTCTACACAGGGGATAAGGAAAAGGCGGAAGGAAAGAGGGATGAAGGGTGATGATGGGGACAAGAAGAGGTGGTGCGTATGTACAGTAGCCACTTAGCATAGTACCCTACAGTCTTGTTTCTAGTCCAGTGCTTTTTATAAAATCTAGAACAGCCTTTGTAGCAGTTTTTGACACTGTTTGGTCGTTCATTGCTGACAATATGTGGCTTTCACTTAATGGTGTTCGTTCAATGCTTGCCAACGTTGCAGTTAGCATTTTTCTTTGCGCCACCTATAATGCACAGTGCCAAAATATGTGAGCTATCATTTCGCGCACTTGGCAGCGTTCACAATTTGGGCTGTCCGCACGGCCGATTAGGTGGGTGTAGTGGCGAGTGAAGGCGACGCCCAGGCGAATTCGGTGCAGTATATTAGCATGTCTTCGGCTGATTTTATCTGGAAGACGAAAAGTCATACCGGGGTCTGTTTCCCGCAGGCGCTTGTTCCGGTGATCTGGTAGCGACCAGTAAGTGGCAGCGCATTCGCGCATGAGTGATCTCAACAATGTGTTGACATCACCTCGCGAGTAGGGTACTTTGACGTACATAAGAGCGTTGTATATTGCCACTCTTGCTTCGCTATCGGCTGTTTCGTTGCCAACCAGGCCGCAGTGTCCAGGAATCCATTGGAGTGTAATCAAGTGACCGCTCCTGTGTGTTAGGTCAAATGCTTGGACGATTCCTAACGTTAACTCGTAAAGTTGGCCTCTTCTTGAGCAAGAATGGATAGCTTGAAGCACTGATTTTGAATCGGACAGAATCGTCCGTTTACGCGGTGCTTGGTCGTTCACAAATTTTATGGCTTCTTGTATAGCAGCAAGTTCTGCAGCTGTCGAAGATGACCTATGATCTAATTTGTACTGTCGGGAAATACCGAGTTGAGGGATCACGAAGGCTGCAGCTGAGGCGGATGAAGTTACGGATCCGTCGGTGTAAATGTGCACAGAGTCGCTGTATCGGTCATCTAAATGTGCCAAGGTGAGTTGCTTGAGGACAATATAAAAAACATGCGACTTATACGAAATTCCACGTATGTGAATGCACACAAGCGGTTTAGTCAATGTCCATGGAGGCAATGCAGGGATTACGGCAGGTGCAAAGCCTGAAGGGATCATGTGCCTATGCGTATCGAGGCATCGCGAATAGGTACAGCCTGGTCAGTCCACCTGTAGCGAAGGCAACGGGTGCTGTGCATGTCGGGTCAGCAGACGAAGGTGCACTCGAAGAGGCTCACAGGTCGTGTAAACCTGTATAGGCTAGGTGCGTGACTCCTCTATAGTGCCAGAGGTAGATGTGCACCGTGGCAGGCCAAGGCATATTCTCAATGCTCGTGCCTGAAGGCTCTCTAAAGTACGAAGGCACGTTGCCCGCATGCTGGAAAGCACAGGTGAGCTGTACCTTACATAGCCCAGAAACAATGCCTTGTATAACTGCAGAAGACTTTTCTCCGAAGGGCCCCATCTCAGTCCTGCTATAACACGAAGAACATACACAAAACTGATTAGTTTGTTTCGCAGCACAGTCACATGCTTTGACCAGGACAGGTTGCGATCAATGACGAGCCCTAAATAGCAGTGGTGCTTAAACACGGGAATCACTGCTCCGTGAGCGAAGATTGGGTACCGCGACATTGACTTCTTCGTAAATGCCAATGCAGCACATTTTGCTATTGAAAGTTCTAGGCCCTGACGACGTAAGTACTTAGATGTTATTGATGTGCCTTGTTGTAGCCTTGCTCGCAGTTGTGGTCGCGTTGCTCCAGATGCCCATATGCATATGTCGTCCGCATACGCACTGATTCTGACAACGTCGGGAAGCTCAGCTTCACGGCCAATGAGTGTTATGTTAAAAAGCATGGGGCTCAGGACGGCGCCTTGCGGAACTCCACGGCTTACGAGGTGCTTGGCCGTGTCACCGTCGGATGTCGACATAAAATGGTACGTCCTCTGAGATAGCTCCCTATCCATGCGTGTAGTCGGCCACCTACGCCGATGTCTTCAAGTGCGTCAAGAATGGCCTCATGGTAGACGCTATCGTACGCGCCTATTATATCTAAGAAAATGGCCCCTACCAATTTCCGACGTTGTATTTCCTTTTCAACAGAAGAAACTAGATCTACAACACCATCTATAGATGATCGACCTCTACGGAAGCCATTTATAAAATCTGGTCAGCCGACATTATTCTCCAGCAGCCATTCCAATGTTGCCAGCACCATGCGTTCCATCACCTTACCGATGCAACTGGAAAGGGCAATGGGTCTATAAGAAGACAACTCGTGTGAACACTTGCCTGGTTTCAGTAAGGCCACTATGCGGCTGCACTTCCAACTTTCTGGGACTGTCACTGTTTCCCACGTAGAGTTGTAGAACGCCTCAAAATTCTCATAATGGGAAAAGTGTAATCCACTGAAATTTGAATAATAAAAAACCCCATCTTCGATTTTTCTTAAAATCTCGTAAATAGACAACGGAAGGCCATCATACAGTAATACAGAAAAACATGTTGCATTATTTTGTTTTTAGCGACAATATTCGTAATACAAATCAGAGTTTTTCGGGAATGCGCTGATAAGTTGAGAAATCTAGAAATCGGAACGGAAAAGCAGCAAAAAGCCACTTATATTAATAATAATAATATAATAATAATAATATTATTAATAATTGTTATTAATAATATTATTCATATAATTATTATTATATTACGGAAAAACCGCAAGTATCCACAGTGCGAATGCAAAACTAAAGTATAGTACGTTAAAGTAAATTTCACAATGTTTTTGTCGATAAAATTATAAGACGCGTAATCTTTGTCCCTACTTTGACCCATATGATCTAAAGCATTGCCTCCGAGATGCGGCGCACAGCAATTCATCTTTAGAGCAGACGACGGATGACAACTTGCCCTAAAGCGTGTTCTAAGCGTCTAAGCGTGTTCGAAGCGTCTAATGCGGCAGTCTTCGTGCCCCAAATGATAAAAAGTTGTTATGAATTGTTTATGAACTCATTCAACATTCAATTCTCTTACCCAACGTGTTGCAAACACATGGCCGTCACAGCAGCTCCATCTGTGTGTCAGTAATGGAGAGGCACCACATATTAGAAGTCTCAGTGCTATACGTATAAGAGTGAATTCAGATACTGTAGAATACCGTGTTCAAAATAGTTACTCCTATCTGCTAAAACAGCCTTTCTTCCCCAAATGCGGTCACGTTTACTCGCGTTTGAAGCTTATTGCCGCTTTTCCGTTCCGATTTCTAGATTTCTCAACATATCAGCGCATTCTCTAAAAGCTCTGATTTGTACCACGAATATTGTCGCTAAAAACTAAATAATGCCACATGTTTTTTTATATTGTTGTTTTATGGCCTTCGGTTGTCTAATTACGAGGTTTTAAGAAAAATCGAAGATGGGTTTTTTTACTATTCAAATTTCAGTGGAGTACACTTTTGCCAATATGAGAATTTGAGGCAATATATAAAAATTTACAATTGCCCTACGGCAGCAATAAATTATGTACCTAATGAACACACTATATCCTTAAAACGTGTCAAGTTTGAAAACGCTACTTCCATTAATTCGGAGAAAAAAAAAGTGGGAATACGTAACATATTTTAAACTGTCGGAAAATTAGACATTTTTAAAAGCTATTTTCTTAATGTCTACAAACTTGAAACCATATGAATTCATTCTTTATTAGACATGCACTTCAAGTAAAAAAATATCGTTCTTGAAACAAAAATATTTGTCTTTTTATAGCATCTGCAATTTTCGAAAATGACATGTGACGAAATTGTTGCCTCCGTGTTGGTGAAGTTTGATTTTTTTTCTCGTAAGTTATGCCGTTAATCATAAAACGAAGTTGACTTTCGGGCTATCTGGTGAGAGGTGCATGAAATATAAAATACTCAATGAAATCTAAAATATCAACTTTTGAACCCGTGTCGATCTCGTGGAATCACCCATGGGCAATCATGGGTATATATAATGCATCAGATGTTACATAGAGCCTCTCTGCAAGTTTCACAGACTTTTTTTGCTACAAATAGAAACCAGGAAAGGAGCAAATGCAAAATTAGGGTGGTGCTGTTATCGCGAAACAAACATCCATGTCAAAGGGTGTGGCGAATTCCGACAGCACGGGTTGTTGAAGACGGCGCGGCAGCCGTTCTGTTAGGCCTAATGACCACGATGCCGCGACAGCTGTTCTTAAACTGGAAAGCCAGGCGTAAAAGCGCTGCTTTGAAAACAGCGAATAGAGGGGTTCACGACCTCGTCGTCTTCATCCGATAGCTCCTTTAGAAAAAGAGCAACATACAGAGAAAATGAAACAATGTGACACGAGGTCTTTGTCGCCAAGTGACGAGACCAAGCAACCTCAATTCACGCCGCAGTATATAGAGGGTGGTTGGAAGGCAACTAAAGCAGAGGAGCACAAGTAAAGAAATACCGTAAATAGTTTCAGAAGCCACAAGGGGAGGCTTCCGCTCTTTTTCACGCTATGCTGCGAAAAAATACAGTGCAACGTGGTGCAATGTGCAGGCATGCTCCATCGACCGGAGCTGTCGTGCCGCATTTCGGGTGACACTTCTCACAGGACGGCCGCGTGTGATGCCACTGTTAGCAGCGTAATTGTGCCTTTTTCTTGGTTTTTCTGTTGGTGGCGGGAGAAGAAAATACAGCCATGATCCAGCAAGTACTGTGCGAAAGGGCGTGGCACTCGTGGAAAGAAAGTTGCCTCGAAAGTAAACACAATCTAATTAGACACACACTGTTGACTTTTGGTGCCGGTCCTTCCGTGATAATTGTGGGTTAAAATAAACGCTCCACACCCAGGTACGCGGCTTTTGCTGTCGCAGGATTCACGCTTCCTCTTTGTTACGGGTCATCGCACAGTGTGGGAAATGAGCACGTTCCTGTCTGAGTGCTTCACGAGACTCTGCAGTGTTTCATGCACTTTAGAAGAAAGCACACTTGTCTATGGCACCTAATTTTTGCCTGTTAATCAGGTTGATCAGTATATCCCAACAAATGTTGTTTACATTACGAAATCCGAAATTCAGATTAAAGTTGAGTAAAGTTTACCCTTAAAAAATTCTTATTTTAGAGACACGTTTAGGGTACATTTAGTAGTAAAGTAAAAAAAAAACACAGGGTGCGCCAAATGCTTTACCGACAGTTTTCTTGAACCGGAAGATGAGATGTTTTTTGAATTGCTCACCTGAGAGGTTGCTTCTGTGTACTTATAGAAGTAATTCGGGTTTTACTCAAGTGAAAATGAGGTAAGGTCACAATGAACACGCCACTACCTTCAGCTGAAGTCGCTATGTGATTGTCATCTGACAAAATGACAACCAGTACAAATCCATGGACATTTCTTTTTCATTTCTGATTTCTTTGTGATAGAATTGCGCTCCATATGACTGACAAGAATTGAGCGTGCATGGAGTTGGTAAATATGGCTGGCATGCCCGGACACTCAGCGCTTTAGTTTCGTTTTCAAGAGAATTGCTCGCTCATTGCGGTTGTCGGGCATCCTAAAATCCAGTTGAATGGAGTGAGGTAGATGTGAAGGCTCGTAATTATTGACTTTTAAAAGTTTCTAACATAAAAAAATTAGCCCCGTAAAAAGTGCTTTTTTTGTTTATATGTCTTTCCTGATTTCTTATTTTGTTATTTTAAATCAGACGAAGCGCGGGAAGTGATTTGCGTTCGTAGCGCTTGCCTCCGCTCCTTCTCGCCCCTCGCTCAGTGATATTAGAAGTTGCATTGCGCTCAGTTATCTCGCTTGTTTGGCGTCTTAACTACCCACCGTTATGCTATCACCTTGTAGGATATTTAGGCATATTTAAGGTAAAAGGCCAAGTGACAAAAAATAAAAGCAATATTTACTGAAAATTGTCATTCTGCTATATAAACCACATATGTTTGGCACATGTGAGAGTCATAAGGCATGTCATATTTTTTACAATAAAAAATAAAAATTTCTAAACGTATGCTTTGCGCGAACACTCCTAACTCGAGTCGCTCTCAATATAATACTTTTGTCTTTTGCCGATTCATATAAAAAGCTTTACCCTGTTGATGAATTAAATCAAATCAAATCTAGCGAATTGAAGAAACATAGTATATAAATAAAGAAACGAAAGTATGCACAAGCACTAGGAGCATCTTTATGTAATATCTTCGGGCACAATTTCGCTCATTGAAGTCTATTGCGGCCTACTAGTGTGATGAACAAGTGGGCCCAGTTTCAATGAAAGAAGTTTGTTAGGAAAAGAACTGCGACGATCCGCGTACCGGAAAAGGCTAGGAAAACAAATTTTGAGAAAGTCATCAAAAAAAGATTTGAAACAGGTGCAGTTTTCAAACAAGATACTCATAATGGCTAAACTACTCAATATTTGCCGCCAGTTCCATCTTGAATACTGTGTGCATTTAACTCGCAATTTCTTTTTGCTAGCCTGTTTTGCAGTATTGGTGACAACGCGGGGCGCTTTCGCGCTACTGTGCTGATAAATTGTGAGGCACACTTTTCCTCCAGTGTTGGGGCGAGGCTCGATCTAAGTGTATCCCTGATAAAAAACATTACAAGGGCTTTTGTTGCCAATATTTTAATGACACAATTTGTCTAACAAAGCAAATTTGATGGTTTGCTGGCTCACACACGTGTACTTGAGCGTGAAAAACACAAAATACTTAACCAACAGTGAGATTTTTATAACTTTTACGTATAAAATAGTGTGTTCACAATGCTTTAAAGCATTACGGCTTGTTCTCACTTGATGATTCTTGAATAGCCAACTAAACACTACTTAGCAAGCTAGTCCTGGGAGGAACACCAAATTCGTACTTATCAGTTTTGGTTTCGTATAGTATGATGAGTTTTGTAACATTCTCGCTCATATTTTTTGAAGGAGACTGCGTAGATGGAAGCCTTATGCGGCAAAATGACCGTTATAATTTTATAAATTACGCATCTGGCATAACCAATACCCGAAAAACGGCTTTTTGAGAACAAATTCGTTTTTTTCAATGGTGTCAAGACAAAGAGAATAAAAAGAGAAAAAGGCACTTGAGGTTAACCAGAAATCGGAGCATTCGGTTTGCTGCCCGGCACTAAGGGAAATGAGAATGGGGAATAAAG
The DNA here is from genome assembly GCF_013339725.1 of Rhipicephalus microplus. NCBI lineage: Eukaryota > Metazoa > Arthropoda > Arachnida > Ixodida > Ixodidae > Rhipicephalus > Rhipicephalus microplus. Next base: position 30,236 of record NW_023611571.1, read on the forward strand.
ATAGGAAAAAAAACGAAAAGCGAAATAGACGAGCGAAAATGGAAAGAAAAAAAGTGAGCTGGGAGCGAGCTGCGAAATAAATTTGGGGGGAGGAGACAGGCCCCATGAGCCATCCCCTGGTTACGCCACTGCTTGGGCCACTTCCGTGAGTGCGCCATACAAGGAGTTCATTTCGACTTTCTAACGTTTGTGTTGAAATAATAGCTATTAGCGGTGCCCCCACGTAAAGCTCCCATTGTCGTCTGTGACGCCGCGGTAGAACATTCTAGCATTTCAAGCAAATCATATGATTGTAGTGAACCTGTACATATGATCCCAGTGAATGGAATAAGTCATTATTGCGGTGGAAATCATTGTGTGTGCGACAGTACTATTTCGTTTGTTTGACGAATATGTTACGTGAGTGCTTATGACAGTCATTATCATGTAATGTCTACTGCTGGAGAAAGCGCAGTTCTGTGCACCATTTAAATTATTCGCAGATGCAGGCGTAACTTGCATGGTAAGCGCAATGTATTTAGTGAATATAAAACGTCTCCATTTTGTTTCTCATACTTTGGCACATACAGGCTCTAATCGTGGAGTCTATGCTGGTTGTAATAACGTTAGTACCACTTAGCATATATTCTGAGCCCGCATTCTGTAGTTTACGCTTTAAAAACAATGAACGCCATCTCCTGCATCACCACGTTCACAATGAATCTTCCGTTCAGACGGGAGTGTCTCTACCCTAAGCTAAATTATGGAAACCTCTTACAGCCTTAAAGCCTTTCACTAGTTGTAGTTCAGTAGAAGAAATCAGTGTTTGTCGTTCACGTGCGTATGCTGGGCAAACACAAAATATGTGCTCAAGTGTTCCTGGCACATCACAGTGTTCACAATTAGGACCGGTGTCACTGCGAGCGATGATATGTGCGTAACGTCTGGTGTACGCTACACCAAGACGAATGCTGTGGATCATACTTGTGAGTGGCCGTTTCAATTTAGGAGGCATGCGGAACCTCATTTCCGGGTCCTTTTTGTGAAGTCGCTGGTGTAGCCGTTTCGGTTTGGTCCAGGGCTGAGTGTGAGTGAGAATTTATTAGAAGGCAGAGAGGTCGGCCTGAGCTAGTTCGCTCTTAGCCTGCTACTCTACACAGGGGATAAGGGAAAGGGGAAAGAAAGAGGGATGAAGGGTGATGATGGGGACAAGAAGAGGTGGTGCGTATGTACAGTAGCCACTTAGTATAGTACCCTACAGTCTAGTTTCTAGTCCAGTGCTTTTTATAAAGTCTAGAACAGCCTTTGTAGCAGTTTTTGACACTGTTTGGTCGTTCATTGCTGAAAATATGTGACTTTCACTTAATGCTGTTCGTCCAATGCTTGCCAACGTTGCAGTTAGCATTTCTCTTTGTGCCACGTATAATGCACAGTCACAAAATATGTGAGCTATCGTTTCGCACACTTGGCAGCGTTTACAATTTGGGCTGTTCGCTCGGCCGATTAGGTGGGTGTAGTGACGAGTGAAGGCGGCGCCCAGGCGAATTCGGTGCAGTATATTAGCATGTCTTCGGCTAATTTTATCTGGAAGACGAAAAGTCATACTGGGGTCTGTTTCCCCCAGGCGCATGTTCCGGTGATCTGGTAGCAACCAGTAAGTGGCAGCGCATTCACGCTTGAGTGATCTCAACAATGTGTTGACGTCACCTCGCGAGTAGGGTACTTTGACGTACATAGGAGTGTTGTATATTGCCGCTCTTGCTTCGCTATCGGCTGTTTCGTTGCCAACCAGGCCGCAGTGTCCAGGAATTCATTGGAGTGTAATCAAGTGACCACCCCTGCGTGTTAGGTCAAATGCTTGGACGATTCTTAACGTTAACTCGTAAAATTGGCCTCTTCTTAAGCAAGAATGAATAGCTTGAAGCGCTGATTTTGAATAAGACAGAATCGTCCATTTACGTGGTGCTTGGTCGTTCACAAATTTTATGGCTTCTTGTATAGCAACAAGTTCTGCAGCTGTCGAAGATGACCTATGATCTAATTTGTATTGTCGGGAAATACCGAGTTGAGGGATCACGAAGGCTGCAGCTGAGGCGGATGAAGTTACGGATCCATCGGTGTAAATGTGCACAGAGTCGCTGTATCGGTCATCTAAATATGCCAAGGTGAGTTGCTTGAGGGCAATATAAGAAACATGCGACTTATACGAAATTCCACGTATGTGAAGGCACACCAGTGGTTTAGTCATTGTCCATGGAGGCACTGCAGGGATTACGGCAGGTGCAAAGCCTGACGGGATCATGTGCCTATGCGTATCGAGGCATCGCGAATAGGTACAGCCTGGTCGGTCCACTTGTAGCGAAGACAACGGGTGCTGTGCATGTTGGGTCAGCAGACGAAGGTGCACTCGAAGAGGCTCACAGGACGTGTAAACCTGTATAGGGTAGGTGCGTGACTCCTCTATAGTGCCAGAGGTAGATGTGCACCATGGTAGGCCAAGGCATAGTCTCAGTGCTCGTGCCTGAAGGCTCTCTAAAGTACGAAGGCACGTTGTCCGCATGCTGGAAAGCACAGGTGAGCTGTACCTTATATAGCCCACAAACAATGCCTTGTATAACTGCAGGAGACTTTTCTCCGAAGGGCCCCATCTCAGTCCTGCTATAACACGAAGAACATACACAAAACTGATTAGTTTGTTTCTCAGCATAGTCACATGCTTTGACCAGGACAGGTTGCGATCAATGACGACCCCTAAATAGCGGTGGTGCTTAACCACGGGAATCACTGCTCCGTGAGCGAAGATTAGGTACCGCGACATTGATTTCTTCGTAAATGCCAATGCAGCACATTTTGCTATTGAAAGTTCCAGGCCCTGACGACGTATGTACTTAGATGTAATTGATGTGCCTTGTTGTAGCCTTGCTCGCAGTTGTGGTCGCGTTGCTCCAGATGCCCATATGCATATGTCGTCCGCATATGCACTGATTCTGACAACGTCGGGAAGCTCAGCTTCAAGGCCAATGAGTGTTATGTTAAAAAGCATGGGGCTCAGGACGGCGCCTTGCGGAACTCCATGGCTTACGAGGTGCCTCGCCGTGTCACCGTCGGATGTCGACAGTGCCGAAGTGTGTAGCTGCGCATTACGCAGCGAAGCAGGGCGTTCGTGTCAGCTCATGAAGACGCAATGCGTACTTCATGGGCACTGCTTAAGGCCTTTTTAGCTTCAGTGTCTGCCTTTTCGTTTCCCATCACGCCGCAATGAGCGGGAATCCACTGGAAAGTTATAAGAGGGCCATTCGTTGAAGCAACCTCAATAAGTTCTGTGATTTCTATTGCCAAGCTGTAATACGGACCTTGCTTGATGATGCAATTAATGGTTTGCAAAGCCGGTTTGGCATCACAGAAAATCGTCCAGGCTCGAGGTCGCTCTCCGGAAATAAACCATATTGCCTCTCGGATAGCGACAAGCTCTGCGGCAGTTGATGTGGTATTATGGTCCACTTTGAATCGTCCAGCGATATGCATGTCTGGGATGACAAAGGCTGCGGCGGAGGTGTTTAGCGTGGTGGATCCGTCGGTGTACACGTGCAGAGAATCACTGTACGTTGTATAAATTGTATATAGGGTCAGTTGTCTGAGGCCAACAGAAGAAATGAGCGACTTCTTTGTAATTCCAGGTATCGTAAAAGAGATAGGTGGTTTAGTCAGGGCCCATGGAGGCACTGCAGGGGCATTTGGCGGAGAAAACCTTGATGGTATAATATTTTCATGCCGCGATATTACTCTTGAGAAACTGCAATCTGGGTGAGTGGCGGGTAGTACTGACAGTGGGTGCTCTCTGTGTCTGCTCAGTAATCGGAGGTGAACTCTAAGTGGCTCGCAGAGCATGTATAGACTGATGGGACAAGCCCGAGCCTCTGCGATTGTCCCACTTGTTGAAGTACAGCGCGGTAGACCCAAGCATCTTCGTAAGCATTGAGCTTGAACACTCTCTAGTGTCTTCACACAACTAGGTCTCATATTGGGAAGCACCGGCATGCTGTATCGAATGTATCCCACAAATAGAGCATTAAACAATTGAAGTAGCGATAATTCTGATGGGCCCCATCTTGCTCCTGCTACGTGGCGAAGAATGAGAGCAAAGCTCTTCAATTTAGATTTAAGTACTGCGACATGCCTCGTCCACGGTAGATCTCTGTGTACGACAACCCCAAGGAACTTGTGGTGCGTTACAGCAGGTATCGCTGTCCCATTAATAAATATCGGGTATTGCGACATATGCTTGCGCGTGAACGCAAGCACTGCGCATTTGTCGATTGAAAGAGTGAGCCCCTGACATCGTAGATATTTGTATGTGATCGTCACTGCACGCTGTAGTCCAGCTCGCAATTGCGGACGAGTAGTTCCGGATGCCCATATGCATATGTCATCAGCTTATGCAGTGATCTTCACCGTGCTGGGAAGTTCTGCTGCTAGGCCGATCATTGTGACATTGAATAGAATCGGGCTGACAACTCCTCCTTGGGAAACACCACGATGAACCTTATATCGATCGGTGTCTCCGTTACTTGTCGTCATGTAAATGGTGCGGTCCCTAAGGTAGCTAAAAATCCAAGCGTACAGTCGTCCACCGATGTCAAAATCTTCTAGTACGTCAAGGATCGCATAATGCAGCGCATTATCGTAGGCACCCTTAATGTCTAAGAAGACCGCCGCCACTAGTCTGCGTCGGCTTCTTTCCTCTTCAACGCTGGTGATCAAGTCGACCACACCATCAATGGCAGATCGGCCTCTTATGAAGCCGTTCATAAATGCAGGAAAAGAGTTCTTGCTCTCTAGAAGCCACTCTAATTGTGCCAGTACCATTCTTTCCATCACTTTTCCGACGCAGCTGGCTAACGCGATTGGTCTGTAGGAGGAAAGTGCATATGGACACTTCCCCGGCTTAAGCAATGCAATAATGCGACTGCGTTTCCAATTAGCTGGGACTTCTCCTGACTCCCATGAGGTGTTATAATGAGATAACAGGATACGTCGTGCTTCTGTATCAAGATGGTTGAGTGCAGCATACGTATTTCCGTCAAGTCCTGGTGCCGATGATCGGCGGGAGGCAGAAATTGCAGCGTCAAGCTCATGTATTGTAAAACGTACATCAAGGCGCTCGTCAGACGATGGAGGCGCACTGGTAGTAAGAAGCTCATTAGTGGCAAGACCATCAGTGGTGTCCACGATGAGGCTACAGTACTCAGTGGCTATCTCAACTTCTGTCCGTCCCTGATGTAGAGCAACAGCTTGAAATGGTTGACGTTGTTGGGGAGTTGTCTGCAACCTTCGTACCACCCACCATATCTTAGATAGAGGTTGCCTGGGGTCCAGAGATCCACAGAAATTTCTCCAACGTTGCCGGTCAATCTTGTCAAGATGCCGAAGAACATGTCGTTGAGCTCGACGACAGGCGGGAAGATCTGAAGGTGACTTCGTTCGTCTGTATCGGCGTTCGGCACGGCGACGGATTGCACGAAGGGCCTCGTATTGGGAGTCAACTGCTGATCTCTGCATCGGTAGGTTAACCTATTTGGTTGTGTTACGCAGTGAAGAAGCAATGATGTTCTCTACCTCGGATGGATAAGTCGTGTGCTCACAGTCAGACTTGACAGATGCCTTGAACAGTGTCCAGTCGGTTTGACGGATGTAGCGTGTGTGCGTGCGGCAAAACCACCTGAACTGAACATAGGTTGAAAGGTGGTCACTGCCGCGAGTGTCCAAATCTGTGCACCAACATGCGGAAGACAGAAGCTTTCTGGAAACAAAACAGAGGTCGAGGCAGCTGCTGTAGGACGTGCCACGAACAAATGTAGGTGATCTGTCGTTGAGTACGCTAAGTCCATAGTTGTATGTAAAATTGGCTAAATCCTTTCCGCGATAATTCATTGTAGTGCTACCCCAGAGAGGATGATGTGCATTAAAATCGCCGATCACATTGTGTGGCCTTTGTGCTGCTTGATGAATGGTCCCCAGGTAGAAGCAGTCCATCTGTGCGCTTGGGTGTATGTATCCTCCTATTACGGAGAATGTTCGCTTTTTATGTGTTATAGTCAGACTCACGTAATCATTGCTGGTATGCAACGCGACTTCATGTCTCAAGAACGTCAAATCACGGCGTATACAAACGAGAACTTTGCTCGTACGTTGATCACTTCGGGACCAAATCTGGATATATCCAGATATACGAAAAGGTGAAACCATATTCGGTTCACATATAACGATAACAGGAAATTGATATTTAAAAACCCATTGTCTGAAGTCTGACAGACGGCCACGTAGGCCACGAGCATTCCATTGCATAACAAGCGACTGGCGCATGCGTTCTTCGAACATCAGTGTCATGTTTACTTACTGAAGAACCAGTAGAAGAGGTTCCAAAACCTCAAGTAGCTGCACAGCCGCTTAGCAGCGGGAATGTTTAGGCTGCTGAGAATCTAACGCATCGAACCCATCAAATTTTTAAGAAGAGCCTTGACATCTGTGTTGTCCATCTTCTTGTTTTCTTCTTTGGGGGTAGGGGCACTATGTGATGATGGCGCTACCGTAGCTCTTGACGGTAGTGAAGGCCACTGAGTCTCCGACGTGGGGAGAGCCAATTACTGGTTACATTGTACTTGCGTGGACTGTATTGGCATTTGAGCATCTGTATCCTCCTTTCTGGCCGACAAAAGTAGGCTAGGAGGTGGTGAGGGCACGGTTTTGTGTGTCGAATTCGATAAGCTATGAGCACTGCTGTTTCGTTTGCGTCGATGTCGCGAACGATGTTTACGGCGCCCTACAGCCCTTGCAGCTTCTCTGTGAGTGGAGTGGTCTCGAACCATCTTTTTCAGGATACTAATTTCATTCCTCATTTTGGGACATTCCTTTGATGTTGCGTCGTGTGCGCCTGAGCAGTTTGGGCATTTGGTCACAGCATTGCAGTTGTCACCATCATGAGGGCCACTGCAATGCTTGCAAGTTATTGCACCCTTGCAAACTGCACTAACGTGCCCAAAATTCATGCATTTATGACATTTCAGAGGTTTCGGTACGTAAGGACGTACCGAGTGCCTCACGTACCCAACTTTTACATGTGTGGGTAACGTCTTCCACTGAAACACTACTTTAACACATCGCGTGCGTCCAAAGCGGTGGAAGCCAAGCACGGGAGCCGACGATGACAGCAGTTTCTCGAGACTCGAGTCTGTTATCTCCTCATTCACATCGTATATAACTCCTGTTGTCATTTCTTCGTCGTACGCGGAGAATGCGCGAACCGGAATGTTTCCTAATCAAACAATCGCTTTCAGCGTGTCCAATAAGGCCTTCGTAGTGACCTCCACGGACAGTATGTTCTTTTGGGTATTTATGCGTATTTCTACGACTTTCTCTGGAGCGATGAGCTCAAAGTACTCTGACAGGCTCTGCCTATTTAGACAGTTCAAGATGTCTGTCTTCGGTGTCGGCACATACGAAATGGTGTACGACCGCATGCTACTCGCCTTTGTCTGTGCTTGCCGGCTAGTGGGCGATGTCCGGCTGATTTTCCTCTTCAGGCGTCGGCTGGTACGACCACTTAGTCGCTGTCCGAAGCCATATCTTCAACGGTGGAGTCATCAGAATTGTCAACGTGGGCCACGCTTGGGCCGGGGTGAGAACTTGCGTCAGACGCACTATGATGTGGTCGGCCCGGTCCCGGATGCTGGATGGGGTTTTGATCCCCCATTCTAAGGGGGAACACCCCTTCGAGGTGTGTCGATTATTGAAAAATCTTGGCAAAAGAATTAGGAAACTCACAGAGCTCGAAGCAGAGGCTGTTCTCTGTGACAACTTCTTCTTCCACGGCGCATAGATTATGGGATAAGACTTCATGTCATCATGCTGCATAAGCCCACCTCACCGGCGAAACCGTGCTATCTGGCCCGGGAGACCACACGCGTAGCGTATGGGGTGGTTGTCTTGAATGCTCCATGGGTTCTCTAATTGAGGTGTTGATCTGGAGGGCGGTCGGGTACCCTGATGCACAGGCTGAGGTGATGCGACGAATGGGCGCGTATGGGCGTAAGAGCTGGCAGTGGGAAATCGTCGAGGGGTGACCAATGCTTCAGCGTACGTGAGCAGACCAGTAACTGGTGATGCAGTGGACGCGGGAAGCCCCTCGGCGACTTGCTGCTGAACACCTTGTATTGACGTTGGTAGCGAATGTGAGGCGGGATCGGCGACGCAAGGAAAAAGGGACAGTTGGCGAGCGACCTCTTCACGCACAACCTGCTTGATCTCTCGAAGTAAAGCGTCATGGTCCTGCGCAAGGCCAACGGCAATGCTTACACCTAGTGCAGTGGCGTGATGAGCATACTCTCGTTCCTACTGGAGTTCGTCATAGCTTTGCACAGCTGTATGACGTTGGCTACAGTTTCCGGGTTTTAAGCGATGGTGCCTCTGAAAGGCATCGTCAGAGGTACCTTTTGGTATATGCTTGATGATCTCCGCATCCCTCACTGAGGAATTAATGCACCTGCAAAGGGTGACCATATCTTCAATGTAACTGGTGATACTTTCACCGGCTTGTTGAGCTCGTTCTTGCAGGTGCTGTTCAGCACGTAATTTCTGAAGTTCCAGACGACCGAAAATTTGAACGAAGCCTGCCGCTTTAGAGGCCGACCAGGTAGAAAGGCCAGAGCTGTGGTTACGAAACCACAGTTTGGCGACGTCAGTCAAGTAGAAGATGACGTTGTTAATCTTCTGCCCAACGTACCACTTGTGTTTGCTTACCAGGTCGTACTGGTCAAGCCAGTCTTCCCCGTCTTTGTCCTCAGTGCCACTGAAGAGAGGAGGGTCCAACTGCCGAAGATAGCCGGCGCAGACGACAGTTGTAGGGGTTGTTGCCTGGTGCTCAGGCTGCTCGTGATTGTCCGGTGCCATGAAATCAACTAGGGGCAAGGTACGGTTGCGAAGTTCTAACACGACGGTAGCATACCCAGCACCTCCACCAATTAAAATGAGGCGTTTTGGCGCAGCACGTCTTTAATAGACCGTATGGTGCGTTGCAGAATGTCGGGGAGAAACAGTCGCGTAGGTGCAAGCACCGCGATACACCAACCACGAAAGTCGTCGTCTTTCTGCCTCAGAGTTGTCCTCTCTACCTTCCAAAACAGCACTTGCCTCCCCTACAATATATATATATATATATATATATATATATATATATATATATATATATAGATGTGACGTATGAAGTGATGGTTTGTAGAAGCAGAGAAGGAAGAAGTGAGATTAGAATAAACATGGCGTATGAGCCAGGCCACGTCGCCCATTCATCATAGCGTCTCACGAGTCGACAGGATGGAGACCTGCCTGCCCCTTCATCAGTCGCTCAGCATCAACGCAGTTCTACGGAAGACACCCTGACCACACATGGACAACCGTGCAAGCGCCTAGCATTACGCATCGACCAGCATCATGTCAGAAGCATCTACTGACCTTCCCATCCCCAAGTACACCGGAGCAGCGGACGATGGACCCATACAAGACTGGTTCGACCTGTTCGTGCTCCACGCTACCGCTGCATCATGGTCGGAACGGGAGATGGTCATCAATTTTACTGACTACATCTCAGGTGAGGCATTCAAATTTTATCTCACCAATATCTTCGAGAACGATGAGTCTTGGAAAAAGATCAAAGAAGAAATGATCATTCGTTTCAAAGAATACGATGAAGACCTGTTCATACCTCATCAGCGGAAGGCTTTTCTACTGACCCATCACAGTTACGTGAAGTCTTCCCGCAGTAAGCCTATTTTCCAAGCGAGACCTCAGAAAAAATATACCACCATTGTACCATCATATGACTCTTCCAAAAAACATCACACGTTCGAACACCGACTGGTAACTTGCACGTCGCGACAGACAAGGTCAAGCGTCCGTATACCGAAAGGAATCTAGAAATTTCGCCAAAAAACCGAACCTAAAGCCGCCTTTCCCAAGAGCAATGAAATCGGCATTTTCAACGTGTTCACTGCACCACAACACTTCAGATTTTACAAAACCACCAGAATGCCTTTATGCATCGTGTCACACACAAGGCCCAAACGGTTTCGAGCGTGTGACGGAATTTACGTGTGACGAGCTGGTGAATCCTCGCAAAACTAGCCCCCACCCTGACGTTCCCGACCAGGGTCGTTCAACAGACATTGTCAGCCTAAATACGCTGCAAAAAGAAAAACATACGCCATCAGAACCACCTGAAGCCATGTCTGTTGTGCTCTCATCGCCAAGTGATAACACACATGTGAGTCAAAGCACTGCAGGAATTTCGAATCCACCAACGTCGGCGCATTGTCAACTGCAAGAAGCATTTACAATCAAGGATGACTCACAACCATCTTGGGAGCTTTCTCATAAGCCTGTCACGCTGCTTTCATCGCAAGACAAGCCTAGCAGTACGTGGTTCATCGTACAGCCATCATGCCTCCTGCGTCACATATATATATAGTGCAAAACAACCTGAAAACATAACCTGAACCACAATAATTATTCTTCAGTGTTCAAAGCTAAAATAGAAAGGACTAAGTGAAAAATAAAATACACTTGAAAACCAAGTTCTATTAGTCCTGTAAGAGAAAATCATCGCGAGTCCTTTTTGTGCAGGAGTTATAAAAATATGCCGATTTGCATAGGACCACGATTCTTCCACATTCTCTAATACGCATCAGCAATGCCATCAGCGCGTGCATAGGAATCGGCTATTTAGTGAAGACATTTTTTAGCACCTTTTTATGATAAGTCTCTGAGGAAAATCAATTACCTGAAAAGAAGTCTGAGATTATCAACCCAATGAGGTTGATAATTGTTGTCTTTGCCGAGTCTTACCTCATCATGGTTGCGAAAAATTATATATTGACGAGGAGCAATCGCTGCCTAGAAGGCCAGCTGATTATTCGCGCATTTATTTGGCGTAACGCAAATGTTCTCTTATGAATAGAAATAGGTGCGTCGTAGTGAGGACGAAAGGTTGGACATAAACAGAAGTGGATTTTAGTCGATAATGTAAGCCACGGTGACGTGAGCGAGTTATGGAAGCTGTTGCGACAATCTTTTGCGTCTACATCCTTGTCTGCAAGTTTAATTGCACATATAAAGAGTAGTTACATAACTTAGTTGTCACATACCTATATTTTTTCTTTTGTAACATTTCAACCCGTCATACACATTACAAATAAACCACTAAGCACATCACATAATTTCAAAAGTTTCAAGATACAGTAACAGCCGCCAATTAAGAAGCAGTTGATAGACAGCATTTGTGTTGGTGCTGACGCTGTTTCTGAGGCACACGGTGCATAGAAATATTTTAAATTATGTATATGTTCTCGCAACATATGCACTGGGTAAAATTATACGTTCAGTGATGCATAAAAACCAAAGTGTGAAATTTGCATTTGCAAAATGCAGCCAACAATAATAAAGTCTACATCTTATGGGGCTGCTTAACGGAACATGACTAAAATGGTAAGGGCGCATTAGGCTTCTTGAGTATAACACAAGAAATCAAGGAGACAGGGCGAGCGCGCTTTCAACCACACATGGTCTTTGATGTTTTAATAATCGTCTACGAGAACATGTAAAAAACTTCAAGAGTAAGCACGGTAGAAATTCAACTATCGATTGCAGGAACTCTAAGCGCTCACTTTTGCTGACAAATGTCGAAGCGTTGCGCAGATGTGAGGACCACCGGCGACATTGGCCATATAAAATTTTCGCGATGATGTGCGAAGTGTAGGATTGTGTCAGCGCCTTTTCTCTCATTCTAGCTGACAACAAATATTGACATCTTAGTAAACAGAAGAATCTTAGTTTGTGACCGTCAAGTTAGAGCGCATAAGCCTTTTAGGTGCGAAGTTCATCAGGGCTTCGGCTTGTCGCCATGTAACTATGTCACGGTCCAACATGCAACATATCTGCCACAATAGTTGTGTAAATGCTACTAATCACTACTGAATAACTGAAAATTAAGAAAACAAGAGTTAGCTCCATAAATAGTAAAACTTTAGGGGAGATGATACATCTTTCCCTACATTGCGTACGGAACTAAAACCAGACATCTAGAGTAAACGAAGGTGAAGAGGCACCTAAGTAACTTTGTATGCCGATGCAGTTTTCCGACGACGTTAGTGAAGTGGGAGCACCTCTTCCCTGATGTCCGGTTTCAGGCTCTGCACCCCCATCTGTTTAAAAATGCTGTCTTCCGCCTCTCCTCGGGTTTCCTATACGTGCTATATTTCCTATACGTGTTCACGTTCGATAAATCTACCGTTTGCAGTCATTGCCCGTGCTTGTTCATTCCGTTTGGGTATATGTTTCATTAAGTGGGGTATATTCTATGGGAATTTCGATCTGCAGAGGAGCGCGAAATGAATTTAAAAAACGGCTAGTGTCTGCTCGCATTGAGAAAACCACGTGGGGCTCAATGTTTGGCGATAAAGTGGTTGCTATTGGATCACATTAGCGGTTAATGATGTCCATGGGTGGTGCAACAGGAGTGTACCGGCAATCAATAGAGCGAAAAACATTACCCTCAGTCGTGACAGCATTTTTATTGCATGGTATCCTTCCTCTTTTGTTACTTGTTTCCGAAGGCTTTCCTTCCAGGACCTATCTGCATTTCCAGATTGCTTCTTAGAACAGCACGTTTAGGAATAGCTTGCGCAGCACCATAGTGAATGAATTTTCCTCGGCATTTCTTGGTCACAAAGTAATCTTGCACATATTGCCATTAATATAACTCACTGCTTCCAATCACACCAATCTAATTTTGTAGTGTGTATTAGGTACGCCAACACAAATTCCTCTGTAATGGAATGAAATATTCATCATTTATAACAGAAGAAAATGAAGTATGCTTCCTACTCGCAATATAATTCAAACGAAAAGAGGTGCTCTAAAATGTAGCTGGATTGCTAAGTGTAGCATTCGGACACAATGAAACGAAACCAGACATTGGCATTATGTGCTTTAGCGGCAAAGAAAACAGTGTCCAAGCATCTCTTTGTAACCACTGAAGGAACGCACTCAAGGCAAACTTATTTAAAAGTGAGCCGACTTGCTTGTTGACGTAATCGATTTTCAATTGAGAAGGCGTAAAGCTTTTGAGACAGCACTAATGGCTTGCTTCGAAACTGCCATTTTTATGAAGTACCACAAAGTAACATTCTTTACGGAACAGCAACAGCCTCCCATGATTATCGACAATAAAGTTCCCAAGTGATCCCAGACATCTTGATTGTTCGGGCGCACCTTTCGATTGAGATGTGGCTCAGACGAGTGTTCTTGTGCACGACGGTCTCTTCTCTCGAGGAACGCGTTGTGAGATAGAATAAAGGCAAAGATGTAAGTGGTAAAGAGCTTCAGCTCAAAGCAAAACTTAGGACCAAGCCTAATACTGGGCCTAGCTTATCAGAGACCTCAATACCACCATTGATTGATATGTGGCGTTTAACGTCCCAAAACCACCATATGATTATGCGAGACGCCGTAGTGGAGGGCTCCGGAAATTTCGACCACCTGGGGTTCTTTAAAGTGCACCCAAATCTGAGCACACGAGCCTACAACATTTCCGCCTCCATTGGAAATGCAGCTGCCGCAGCCGGGATTTGAGCCCGTGACGTGCGGGTCAGCAGCCGAGTACCTTAGCAACTAGACCACCGCGGCGGGGCCTCAATACCGCCATGTACCTGCACATTCGCTTCCTGAGCCCTCGGTTTATCCATTTTCGGCAATGCTGGTAGAACACATGCAATTCCATAAATACTAAGCGAAACAATCAGTTGTCATTCGCCACTCAGTGTGACAGCTGAACAAAGAAGTGTAGGCTGTGAGCTCCATTTGTAGATAATTGTTTGATTTTGACTGTTGCCGATTGCCAAAGAAGGTACTTTTGTAGGTATTCATGATAAACTGCTCTCATGGAGAGCCGTCAGCGTGAATTATGAAAATCAAAAGCCTTCTCAATTGAAGACTAACTTCTTCAAGAAGCAAATTGTTTCTCTTTTAGATGAATTTGGCCTTCAGCACATCGCCTCATGGGTTCAAATGGCATCCTTAGACATGATTCATGATCTCTTTGTCGTTATAACGCTCTAGGTTGCTGTCACGTTTTGTTGCATTGCGTCCGAACGTGACGCTTCACAGTACGAGTTATACAGCTACTTCTTAAAGCACCTCTGTGCATTTCGAAGATACATTTGGTGTGTCTAACTCACGTAAGGTTCTTGATTTCCTTATCTGTGAGTAACCCCGGATGTTTTGAAGGTTCTAGTCTGAATGCGTAATATTTATTAAATTCATTCCCATATGACAAGCTCATGAAATTTGTGAAGTACTGCATTTCCGTTAAAAATCGCCGCACCTCCACGAAGCCAGTGACAACTAGTGGATGAAGCCAGGTCATAAGGTCCATAATATAAACGTTGAAGTCACCGACTAGAGTAAAAAACGGACATATGGGCTTATGGACGCACAGATACACATGCGGACGGATGTGAACGGATGTACGGAGGAATTGAAGGAGGAGGATTGAAAGAGGAAGGACAGCGAGGTTAGCTAGTTCTCAGACCGGCTGGCTAACCTGTACTGGGGAAGGGGGTACGGGGGATAAAAGATGAGAGAAAACAGACGTTGAAAAAAAAGAAAAAGGCGGAGAAAAGGTCATCAGACGATCCACTACGATGCTTACAGTCTGTCTCTGAGACCACTTGCCCGCAGAAAGCGCAACAACGCTCTTAATGCCTTGCGTGCAGAGGACGTTCTCGGCCAGTGTCCTAATACCCTTTCGTCCAACGATTGGCGATTGTCTAGTCTATCTAAAACTTTCGACAGTTCTTTTTTTGGCACACTGAAGCGAAGACACTCGGAGAGAAAATGGGAGAAAGTATCTGCGCAGCCACAGTTGTCACATGTCGGGCTGCTCGCCATTCCGATTCGAAAGGAATAAGTATTCGTAAAGGCCACCCCAATCCATAGACAGCACAAAAGTGTCTCCTCAGCTCTGGTTATTCCTGATTGAAGACGAAGCTGTAGGTGTGGGTCAAAATCATGAAGGTGGACGTTGGTGAATGCCGGTGAATTCCACTGAGCGAGTGTCAGTTCTCGTGCAAGTGATCGAAGCTTTGCAGCGGCGTCCGTTCTTGATAATGGTATAGCTTCACAAGGGTGTCATCATGAGCAGATCAGGCTGCTTCATCTGCACGGTCGTTTCCATCAATGCAGCAGTGGCTTGGCATCCATTGATACGCTATGTCATGTTGTTTCTGATTAGCCCGGTGATGAAGCAGTCGTATTTCAGCAATTAGCTGTTCGTTTGGTTCATTACAATATGGCGAGGCAATGCCCTGGAGGGCTGCTTTGGAGTCGGAGAAGATTGACCATGTCTGCCGCGTTTCTTCAACTAGAAACTCCAGAGCGGCACAAATGGCGGCGAGTTCTGCCGCTGTGGATGATGTCAGATGCGAAGTACTGAACTTTATCCTCAGAGATTTCTCCAAAATTACCACTGCGCCTGTTGAACTTGTTGAACGACCTACCCATCCGTGTAAATGAGAATGCGTCCACTGTGTTTCTCTTGCAAAAACAGTAATGTTGTTTGTTTTCGGGCCAAATTTGACAAATTTTTCTTCTTTTGCAATCCGGGGATGGTTATCAGGGCTTCCAGTGTATGTAGACACCACAATGGTAACGACGGTCTTGCTGCGTGCGTGAAGTTGGTGGGAATCACCGTCCGATGTGGGGCAATGATAGAGCAGAACGCAGAGCGTGGCCTGGAAGTTGGAAGGGAGGCCAGGTGATGCGATTCAAGCCGGGTGGCATGTCTTAAGTGCGTTCTTAAAGCATCGACATGAATGTAGGTTGTGATAGGGTGTTCATGAGCGATTGCGACAGTCGCTGCTGAGGATGCGCATCTCGGAAGCCCGAGGCACATTCTCAGTGCTTGAGCTTGTAATGACTGGAGGACGCGTACGTTTGTTATGCGGGCCTTGCCAAGCACAGGTAGGCTATAGTGCATGAAGCCATGAAAAAGTGCAGCATACAGTTGAAGCATGGCTCGTACCGATGCACCCCATGATTTTCCCGCAAGAAACCTTAGGACGTGGGTGATCATGGTAAGTTTCTTCTTCATGTGAGTGATGTGGAGGCTCAAAGACAAGTCACGTTCTATTATTACTGCCAGGAAACGGTGGGTCTTCTAATAGCTGATCGTGTGTCCATTAGTTCTGATGCGGTATGGCGTCATTGTCTTGCGCCTAAACGCAACCAGTGAGCGTTTCTCAGATGACAGCTCCAGTCCTCGTCCTTGAAGGTAGGTTGACGTCAGTGTAGACACTGTCTGAAGCCTGGCTCGTACGTGTAGATGCGTGACCCCTGATGCCCAGATGCAGATGTCGTCCGCGTATATCGACAGATGTACGGAGTGTGGCAGGACGTCGACGAGGCCGATGAGCGTAAGGTTGGAAAGTATGGGGCTTAGGACCCCACCTTGAGGTACGCCGCGATAAGTATGATGATGCCTTGTTGCACCATTTCTGTCTGAACGAAGAAGGTTCTGTCCTTCAAATAGCTGTTTATCCATTGGTGAACGCGGCCTCCCAATACAATTCTGCCCAAGGCGTCCAGGATGGTTTCATGTAGTACATTGTCATATGCATCCTTAATATCCAAGAAAAGTGCCGCTGATAATCTCCTTAGGCTTTTCTGCTGCTATACAGACGTGACAAGATCAACAACTATGTCTATGGAAGACCGTCCACGTCGAAAGCCGGTCAAAGCATCGGGGTATATTTTGTTATGTTTCAGATACCACTCCAGGCGAGTCAGCACCATTCTCTCCATCACCTTAACAAAACAGCTGGCAAGCACGATGGGGCGATAGGAGGCCATGTCCAGAGGTGATTTGCCTGGTTTGAGCAGGGGCACAAGGCGGCTGCACTTCCACGAAGGAGGAACCAAACCGTTGCTCCACGAGTCATTGTATACAGCTATAAGGGCACGCAGAGCTGTTTGTCCTAGGTTAGCAAGGACCATGTAAGTGACTTCATTGGGTCCAGGAGATGACGAGCGCTTGCATGCTGCCAATGCTGCCTGGGGCTCTTCTAGAGAAAACATATCGTCCATCCGAGTGTCTCTGAACACTGGCGCGTTTCGTAAGTTACTGATGGTGATCCCGGACCCCTTGTTTGCAATTCCGGCACAGAAGTCTTCTGCTACATCGATTTCACGTCGGCTTCGGTGGAGAGCAAGACATTTGAACGGGCGATGCTGTTGTGGCAATGTTCGTAGGCCACGGATAATTCTCCATATTTGCGAAAGAGGTTTGTGCGGATCGAGCGACTCGCATAGTGACTTCCATCGTAGCAACTGTAGTGCATTGGTTTGACGTTGAATCTTCTTTTGTAGACGTCTCGTCTCCCTCAAGTCGTAGATGGATTTCATGGCCTATAACGTCGCTCGGCACGACGGCGGATTGCTCGAAGTCGCTCCTACTCCACCTCACATTTGCAAAAATTTGGCAAAGGTCCACAAATAAACGTTGCCTCTTGGATAGCAGCCTTCATTATACCTTCTAGGCTTTCAAGAGAACCTTCTTGCTTTCTCTCGCATTGCTTCTCTGTGGATGATCTGTACTTTGACCAGTCTATCCGTGAAGTGGACGCGATCTCCGACTTGCTTAGCCCCTTGATCTTTATAGGGGTGGGAATGTGGTCACTTCCATGCGTTTCATTGTCCGCAAACCACTGCACCTTGGTACTTAGGCTACTTGACACAAACGTTAGGTCGAGACAGCTACTACATGTCAGACCCCGTAAAAACGTGGGAGTGCCGTCATTTAAACAATATAGTTGGTGGTCAGATGCAAAGGAGGACACGTTTCTTCCCCGACAGTCCATCTTCTGGCTTCCCCACAGCGGGTGATGAGCGTTAAAATCACCGGTAATAATCCATGGCCCAGGTGTCGCTGATATAATGGCACTTAATCTTGCTGGGTCGAAGTGGCCTGAAGACGAAATATATAGTGCCACTAGCGTGAAGTTCACGTTCTTACGCTTAACTGTCAGGCTCACGTATTGGTTGCTGTCGTCTGGTGTTACTGGGTGCTCAATATATGTGAGTTTGCACCTGATGTAAACAATGACCTTGCTGTTTTCGTTATGAGTTGCAGATCTGAAAGCCTCGTATTTAGAAAGTCGTATAGCATTGTGATGACGTGGTTCACAAATTACAATAATTGGAAACTGCTTCTTGCAAACCTATGGTCAAAAATCCGAAATGCAGGGTTTAAGACCTCGGGCATTTCATTGGAAAATTTATGCCTCTTTCACTTGTTTACGGAAAGGCTGCAGAGAAAGAGCCATGGTGCTTCTCTAGTATTAATGGCACCGGACTCGAAGCGTCCAAGATTTGAAAAGCGCTGTGGGCAGCCGGAGTCTGAATATTATTCAGGAGTACTCGAATTGTCTTCGTGAGGGTCTTAATCACGTCTATTATTTTGTTATCTTGACTGTCACGACTTACTCACTCTGAAGTAGCTTTCAACAGGCGATGCTGCGGCTCTACTGGCGAAGTCACTGACGGCAGCGCTGGCCACGCGTCAGGGTCAATGTTTCTTGCGTCTTTCTGAGGATGCTTGTTGTTGGCACTTTGTTGATGCCTGTGGTAGTGAGTGCGTGTTATGGGGTAGGGGTGTATCCCTGGCCTTGGCAGAGGATGTTCTAGGAGTTTTCCTATGGCGCGAACGCCGACGTCGCAGTTTGGCAGCAGCCTCCCTGTGGGTGGAACTGTCTCTGGCCATCTGCCTCAGCACTTGCATCTCCTTCTGCACACTTGGGCACTGCTTTCATGATGCCTCGTGAGGACCTTGGCAATATCCGAATTTGCGATGGCTTCTGTGTTGTGCGACCCCGAGCATAGGAAGCACACAGCAGAACTTGTGCAAACAGCACTCACGTGTCCTATTTTACAGCACTTCCGACACTGAAGAGGTTTCGGTACGAACGGCCGTATTGTGTTTCGAAAATGACCAAGTCTTACTTGAGTTGGGAGACTGTCATCCTTGAAAATGAGTTTCACGCATCGTGAGTTCCCGAGACGGCGGGCTTGCAAGATTAGAGTAGCTTCCGTTACTGGTTTGATTAGAATGGGAAAATCGATATCGCTGATGGAAGTGTCGACGTCGGAGATAACGCCTGCCCTAGAGTCCTTGCCATCTGGTATGAAAGAACGTACGCTGATGTTCCCCAGCACATTCGCCTTGGTCAATACGTCGAGAGCAGTAGGTTGCGTAACGTCTATCACCAGAACGTTCTTGCGGTCATTGATTCTCACGTCTGTTATTTGTCCCGGAACGAGCGCCTCAAGTGACATAGACGTGACCTGGCGATTAGGTTGGTTCATGCTGTCAGCGGCATTCAGTGGGACAAACAAAATAGTGTGAACCGGTTGCTTTTGAATATTCGGGTTGGCCTTATTTTGGGAAGAAGATGTCGTAAGTAGCCTCCTCTTCACCTTGCGTCTTGCCACGGGCACAGAGTTACTTTCATCGGTGCCCTCATCACTGGCCGTAGAGTATGTCAGCGTGTCCTCACTGTCAACGTCACTTGGGTGGCCGGAGCGCTTTCTTATAGTGGCCAAAGACGACGTGGAAGGTATGGGTGGAGGCCCTGGCGATTCTACGTACATTTCCGCAGGCAGAAGAACGGCGTCTTCCTCAAGCACCAATGAAAAACGAGAAAAAAGATAACAGAGACTGAAAACAGCGTTTTACTCAGGAAAAAATTCGTCTTCCTCACGTCCTAGAATTCCTCGTACAGAGGAATGGACAGAATTACAGACGGACGCTGGTGATCATTTGTTGTGGTGTGATATACTTGACTGATGTCCACATCAAGTCGGTTTTTACACAAACATTTTCGTCTTTCTTTGTGCAGGTGTTCATTTTTGGAGTCGGTTTTATGGAGCAAGATGGACAATAGCTCTTCAAGCGCATCTGTCAGTGGGGATGACTGGACTGCGCACACTGCCGCGTTGCTAATGCTTGCGCTGTAGGATACGTTGTTAGTGTTTCACTTGACGCCCCCCTTACCTCCACAGGCGTCGTGGTCACCGTTTGTGTTCTTCGCATAACTACAGAGGAACAGAAGCATCTACTTGTGAAATATCCAAGACAAGTAAATAACAGTGCTTCCACTGCTGTAAAGATGAAAGCTAACAAAGTGAGCGGCTGTGTTTGACATACTGAGACGCTACTTTCACGTCCTTTCGTCGTCTATTCGCGCTCCTGCGTACAACAGCGCTTCATCAAATGCCACTGTTTTTCGGCTGAGCGACCGACAAGCATCCTTTATAAAGTGGGTTGAAAGAGCAACGGCATAAAACAACGCTAGGGCAGTCCATACATATTGTGACCAAGGGAGCGCAACGAGTGTTGAAATCTACCCTGGCCGAATATCGCAATATTTTTGAAAGTGACCTCTGAGGGGGCGAGAAGGTGAGGGGCACCTGTCGTGAGCATGAGAAGGGAGACGGAATCTGTTGCGAAGAAATGGCATGCGGCATCTGCATCTGCGAAGAAGCATGCGGCACCTGCAAAAAAAACAGCAGGCCGCATGCCGAAAGTTTTTTTTCTGCGCATGGCTTCTGTGTGGACGTGTTCTGCCAAAATTCAGCCATACACAGCTTTGCTGTAAAGGTAAGTGCTCCAAAATTCTTTATTTATTTAACGAAGAAAGTTTCAACCAGGCTGCATATCTAACGCCTGTATTCTAAACCATGTGGTTATTTCATCTATCACCCGAGGTGTTACACTTTGACATATGGGCTTACTCTTGAGGCTTCCAGAAGTAACAGTCTAGAATTAATTTGATAAATGTCCCCACATATTTCAGGAAGCATAACCTAACGCTGGGAATGTGATGTCGAATGATGCTCATCCCTTGCACGCTAGACAGTCTTCTCAGTGATTCATGTTTCTCGCTATTACGACGATGACGCGTGCCTTGAGCTATAATTAGAACAATATCTCGCCGAATGGAATTTCGACTGAGTTTCGAAGGAACTTTCATTTATTGCACTATAGGCATTGATTTATTGCAGTCGTTAAGGATAAACTTTCTGCCAGGGATTTCCGTAATGAAAATTGTAAATGGTGACACACCTAACTGTAGCTTCATAACTTTCTGGTTATTGCGTTACTCAGTGTTGTCTTATTTTTTTCCCACTACGCAATGAAGCTCATTTGCCAGATGATCTCGCACTGCTAATATCTCTAGTGTTAGTACAAACTTTGTAGGTGTGACACATAAAAAACTAGCTAGTAAAACGTTGTTACATTGCATCATATTGAATTTCATTGTTTTGTTCTCATTCTCCTAGAAATGGTTGCTCCATGAAGGCGCAATAAACCAGGGTGGACACGAGTCCCAGCTCATACTAGAGAACCTGATTGTATGGCAGCTTAGTGTCATGGTAATTGCAGCACACACACACACACACAGAACCATCTAAAAACCGCCCACAAGATTGTAGTTTTGCGCACTTCTCAAAATATATTTGCACATTTTGGTACAGATGAGATTGGGGAGACAAATAACATCCGAGTTGTAGCACAATGCTAAAGCACCAAGTGCTTCTCTACGCTTGGTTTGTACCTTCACGACTTAAGCCACCTGGCCACGCTTGCCTACTTGAAGCTCGCTAATGGTGACGTATGATAAGAGGTTGTGCAAGTGTTTTTCCGAGACAACTCAAGACAGCCTTCACAAGCATACCCTAGTCGATGTGACCCTAGTCGATGTCTAGAGAAAAAGCTTGGAGTAGTCATAAGTATGCCAGCGCCAACTTTCCAGGAGATATACGTTTCGCCATGTCGTGTAGGGTAGTATACAGAAGCATGCAACAGTCACATGTTTCTCTGTGGCTCGAATGGTTACCAATTTTTGCATAGACTTGAAAGGAAGCTAATGATTGTGGTATCTTAATACGCGGACATGACGCCTTTCTTCTGATAGTTCATACATATGTACTGAAGCATAGGTGGTTCTTATGTCTTTACACAAAACAAGAATAGTGGATGTGTCCGGTGTTCCTAAATCCCAACTTATTACAAATATTGTTCTTTCTACGTGATAAATGTGGGGAACACTCGTGCGCTGCCTCAAGTTGATTAGTTGCTGTGAATTTCGCAATATTAAGATACTTCAGGACTATGGCCCAAGTAAGCCTGAGAGATATTATTGCGCTAGTCGGTACCTTTACCTATATCTCTTGGTTTAGGTGATAAAATACACAGACTACGATCCAAGTACTCCAGCTGTCATCGTATGTGAGTGCCGTGAATTGAGGTTTCTTTTTACTACGGTTGTTCCCGTAACAAACTTTATGTTAAAAAGCCTACATTTTTATTACCTTCAGCTGCTAATGTTCAAAGGTGTCCGTACCTAAAATATTTATACCTGTAAATAAATCGGTAACACTAAAGTAGTGGTATGGTATTCTTCAAGAAAAGAGTGGAATGATTATGACAAAATTTTGATTAATTGTTTCCACGAATAAAACAAATGCAGAAATAATGTGGTGGTAATGAATTCGTAGATGACAACTTTCTTTAGAAACCAAAGCTCAGAAAAAATGTTGCCATAAATATCTACATGATTACTGCGAGTTTTCTGCGTGTCAAATTACCACAGTTGGAAAGAAGGGTATTGCAACATTACTAAAATACATCTTATTTGCTTCTTAATAAGGTAACAAATGTCTTTAAAAGCAGCAGAGCAGTTAAATTGAGATGCATATATCGGCGTATCATTGTCTGCATTTTCCCGCTCAGCTGCGAGAGCGAAGCTCAACGAGAGAGAGCGAGAGAGCGTGGTTAAAGCTATATGGCTGAAACAGAACCGTAGTGCTATCAGTTAAGCCTGATAGAGAAATGAAGAGAGGGGGAAAGGTGAAGCTGAGTGTGAAAGAAAAGAGCAAAAGCTACGCTATGATGGGAGAGGTGCAGGTGGTGTGGTTCAATAAAAATCTCAGCATATCTACGGAGCGAATGATGATGAGTGGGGTGCAGCGCCCATCAGCCCATCCGTGCTTCCGTCCGTCCGTGCTCGCCTCCGTCCGTTGGTTCTTGCTTCCGTCCGTCTGCGCGACCATCCGTGCGTCCATCCATGCGTCCATCCGTCCGTACGTCCATCTGCTGGTCTGTGTGTCCATCTTTTCATGGGTCCGTCCGTGCATTCATCTAGTGAACACTCCAAGTAGCGTCATCTCCCGCCTCGCATCCCCTGTGGCACACATCCGCTCTATAGCGGGTATGTGGCACCGGTGGTTACTTACTACTACTACTACATTCATCAGAGGATTTACAGACCCACAAGTTGAGGAGCTTCGCTCGTAAAATTCCCATCTGGAGTAGTTTCTCAATACTATTAACAAAAATGTTTGCGCGAAAAGTAGGCAAGCACTTGTCCACTTCTACGGTGCAATTTTCTACTTTGCAAGCACGCATTTTTTTTTCAGAGTAGTGTGTGAAGAACGAGAGAGCAGGAGTGTGATTGGTTGTTATAGTGGAAAGGGACCACTGTGATGGTTAAAGGGATCTACAGGCGGTGCTCTGAAGAGATGAGAAAATTGTTGCAACCATCGGTGAACCAGAAGGAAAGCCGCGTCTCCAGATCCGCTATTTCATCGGCCTTTCTTGCGTTTAGTCTGCTGAAGTACGCCATAGTATAAATAGCGTCTTAATTTTACCCGGCACCAAATAGCTATTTTACTTAGGATACTACGACGCAGCTGTCAATTGTATCAAACATTGCTTCCATATTACCAGTTTTCTGAGTGATATCACATTTGAAAACAGTGCGTGGTATTGTAAAAAAACTCGTGTCACCAAAGTAACACCGCCCCTAACCACACTTCACTCTTATCCATTGGGGCTAGTTACTAGATCTATCGACCAATGCTGCTTTCACAAACTTTGGCAAGGCAATTTGACCACGGAAATACCCCCAACGAGGAGAAAATAATAGGTACTCAAGTATGCTGACGAGCACCGCGCAAACGTGCAACATGATGACTAGTGATAGAAGTTGCGTATTATTGCCCTGAATTTCATCTGAAGTTCTGTCTTCATACAAAAGTTATCCTTCTATTTACTATCTGAAATACCCGCGCGCGTTATGTCCATTCCGAACTTTATGTGCAATGCTATTTCAATTTCAGAGGAAAAGCTTTATCTGTATCACTGCATATAGACATATACATTCATGTCACTAATAAAGGTCCACAGCTCAATGAGCCGTCTATACCAGTTGTGGCTTGGCATTAGCTTTCAGCGCTTGGGTGGACACAAACTGAATAGCGCCTTTCAAATGTCGGGTCAGGTAGCACCACGATGAAATTATGAATTTCAGTAGTCACTTTACCTGGCATATTTTAGGCTGGACATCTTCTCATAACTTGCGCATGAAATAATGAGCTTACTGAGACACGTTATATTATTGATGTGCCTACCCAGATAGTTGTTATCCTCTATTAAGACTATGGCATTCCAGACACTGCGATCAGACTCAACTCCGTCTTTAAGGTATAAGGCAAAAATACTTGTTTATTTAACGGCGCTCTGATGCGCTCTCCTGTCACTTGAGTGTCCCCACGTCTCTCTTTTTCCCGCGCTCTTCGTCTTCTTCGTTTCCTTGTCCCAGCCCGGAACGTGAAAAATAATCAACAATCCCGGCCGCGCGCAGGTAATTACAAAGTTCAAGTGGGTACATCCTTTGTATCGGCCTGATCGCAAGGTGACCGCCTTGCAATTTGATCTTGCAGGAACGAATAAAACCGTCGGTACTGCGGTACACTTCCGTGACCCTTGGAAGCTGCCATAGCTGGCGTGGCGTGTTGTCCGCATGGACGAGAACGATGTCCCCTTGCTTCAATGCTGTAGTTGATTTCATGTCGGCAAAGTGTGCAGACCGTAATTGCAAAAGGTATTCTTTTTGCCAACGCTTCCACAAACTTTCAACCAGCAACTTCCTGTAGTTGTGTCTGCGTGTGTCGTCTGCTCGCTTGGATTTACTGTTGACTTCGTCTGCGGTCTAATACGGTATGGAAGCAAGCTTCGTCCAAGGAGAAGTTCGGCTGGTGACAAAGTGCAAGGTTCTCCTGCATCTGTCTCGATGAATGTCCAAAGCCTAGAGTTTATGACTGCTTCGACCTCCGCATGCACTGTCGATATTTCTTCGTAGTTCAGACAGTGTTTGCCGATAATTTTTCGCAGTGAAAGCTTCACTGATCATACGAGGCACTCCCACCATCCACCCCACCAAGGAGCATTTGGTGCAATAAACTTCCACGAAATGCCGTTGGTGCTGAGGTGACCAGTGACGTCTTCTTCAGAGAACATTCGCTGTTTTCGCTTCATGTCTGCTGATGTCTTGTGAAAGCTTAATGCGTTGTCATAATAGATCACCCTAAGTAATCCTCTCCAAGCTGCAAATTGTCGTAGGCACAGCAGGAAAGCCTCCGATGACATTTCCGAGACTAGCTCGAGATGCACGGCTCTAGATACAGCGCACGTATAAAGTGCAAGGTAGCACTTCGTGTCCCCTTTCTACGTGCGTGCATACAGAGGGCCTGCGAAATCGACTCCTACAACTTCGGACGGTTTGTTGGTGACCCTCGATGACTTGTTAACGAAGCAGTCTCAGAACTTCCTGGTCGCGCACTGAAACGCTTGCATATATTGCAGCCACGCAGCACTCACTTTACTGAAGAGCGAGCTCGACAAATGCAGTAGCGTTCCTGAACCTGCGTAAGTGTATCTCTAACTCCTCCATGTAGAACTTGAAGATGGGCTCTGTTCGCCAAAAGTGGCGAAAAGTGGTGGCTTGACGGCATTATGATTGGGTGCTTGACACCTTGTGTGGAACGCATGAGGTATAAACGGCCTCCAACCCGAAAATTCCGTCTTTGCCTATGTAAGGGCGTAGTTCAGCGATTCGAGATGTAGACTCGACTGGTAGGCCGTTGGTCAAAGCGGTGAGTTTTTCAAGAACGCCTTGCTCTTGTGTACATCTTGTCCGAAATTGTTCAGTGTTCAGGATTTCTGTTGCCACGAGATGTCCTGTATTATCCGTCTTTTTTCTGCATCGGTCAGTAAATCTGAAAACCCACGCAGTGACTCTGAGTAGGTGCTGAAGCTTGTTGTACCGTTGAACATCGATTATCGGAACTGAGAAGCGTGTCATTAGTGCGACCTGGACTGTTGTAACTTCACCTTGGTTGGCTTCCGCTATGTCCAGATCACTGAAATGTAGGGGCCATTCAGACATCGGTTTAGTTAGCCACTGGGGACCATGGCACCATTTCAAGCTGCACAGGAGTCTCTCAAGCGTCGCGCCACGCGTGAGTAGGTCAGCCGAGTTGTCCGTTCCAAGACAGTATCTCCACTTTGATGGATCTGTAATGCACCTAATTTCATTGACTCTGTTGGCTACGAACTGTTTGAACACTTTGACGTCACCTTTTAACCATGACAACGCAATGGCGTAATCTGTCCACATCGTGTAGTCATTTTGAACATTCAACAAAGCGCGTTTCACGTATTCAACAATTCTTGAGCCGATTAAGGACGCCAGCAGCTCCAATCGCGGCAGCGTTGTCTCCTTAACTATTGCTACAAGGGACTTCGCAATCAACAGTTTCGGCTTCTCAGGACTTGACACTGACGTATATCGTTGTTCCGTATGCCGCTGGACTTGCATCGCAGAAAACATGTACTAGAAGCACATTGGACTTCCTTGCTCCGCCACCCAGATAGCGGGAACGACGACGTCTTGCAGTTGTGGCAGCTGGATGACCCAATCATTTCATTCTTTTTGCAGGTCATTTGGTAGTACTTCATCCCAGCCAATCCATCAATCCCTCATATCCACAGCTTCTGAAACAATATTCCTATGGCAATAGTATATGGTCCTACAAAGCCCAACGGGTCAAATATTCTTGATGCTCACTGCAAGACACATCACTTTTTTCCGTCTGTGCTGTCGAAATCGAAAACCGGAGTAGATCTTCAACCGAAAAGTTGAATTCATCCTTTGCAGGATTTCAAACCAAACCCAGGATCTTGATCGACGTTTTGTGATGACCATCTCAATACTAGTAAATTCTGCTTTATTTTCGAGCGTTTGCATCAAATTTACTGAATATGTTGTCCCTTTTCGCAATGTCATGCTGGCCGGTTTCATTATTGTGCGCGCTTCTCGGCAAAGTTTAGCGGCTTCCTCTTCTGTGTCGGCACCAGTGACTAAATCATCCACGTAAAACGACCCGGCAAGAGTTGGCGCTGTTTGTGCCATGGCAGCCGGTGCTCTTTTCACGTGGTAGAGATAGTCTCTTTGATCAAAGATGGGCTACATGTAGCTCCAAAAGGCACTCATGTCATCCTCCACTCTTGCAGCTTGCCCTTGGATAAATCTCCTTCTGCAAACCAGAGAATGCGGAAAGCGTCTCTGTCGTCCTCCGGAATCGCAATCTGAAGAAATGCCTTTTCTATGTCCAGCGATAACTGCCACCGGGTGCATCCTGAAGCGTAGCAGAATTAGCACGAGGTCTTGGTATAGGTTTCCACCTTTTTCAAGGCAGTCATTAAGAAACTTGCATCCTTTGGCATGTGACGAAGCGTCAAACACCACTCTCATTTTCATCGTGAGCGCTTGTTCGCGCATGACTTCCTTGTGCAGCATGTAATATAACTTCGTCACCTCTGCAGGTACATCACTGACTACTTCCGGCGTGTCCTGCCCTCAAGTTCTCTCTTATGGTACGGTCATACGTTTCGAGCAGTCCGTTTCCTGGAGTCGAGACGGTAGACAATGCGTGTGCAGTCGAGTAACGGCGACTTGCTTGTTGCCTGCAAGCTTGAAATTATGCCTTCAAGGGAGGGCTTTTTCATATCTACCGTTTATAGAGCTAATCGTTTGTTCGAAATGCATCATGTGGTTGCTCATTTCAGGTGGCTTGTTTATCGTGTCCGTAATTCCCATGTTTTCAAGTTCCCAAAAGGAGCACAAAATCTCGTCGGAATCGATAGCTTGGGCTTTTAACACGCACACCATCATTTGTGAAGTAATTGGTCTGGACACCTGGTGTGATGTGCTTCCCTGGAAGTTCCATCCAAGCTTGGAGTTCAGTGCGATAAGTTATTGGTTGCCTTCGCACGGTAAAACTTCGCCGGTCAACAATTTCCACATCTGATCGGACCCAATAAGTACGCTGATGCCACTCTTAGTGATGATAGATGGGTGTTTGAGCTCATCCACGACATCCTTTCCCAGCTTCTTGAAATACGCAAGAAAGGATACGTCCATTGCAGTCTCTGCAATATCCTGGCAGATGCTTGGGTTCTCTACAACAGTTAAGACTATTTCCGCGTCGGAAAACGGGCTTCACAGTCGTAGATCTACGATGCGATGCCTCTTAGCCTCTTGGTCAGATGCACTTGCGAAAGTATTGAAGGCTATTCGAGTTGTTTTCACGCTCTTCAGGTTGAGGTGCTTGGACACATCTTCAGTTATGAAAGTCCTCTGACTGCCACCATCAAAAACGCCTCGTATGTAGCGGCAGGTGTCATCATTCATGGCCCATGCTCTGAAAGTCTGAAGGAAAACGCAAGTGATAGAGCCTTCTTTGATGGGTCTTCTTCCAAGTGATGCACAGACTGTCGTAGTTGTTCAGTTGTTTTTGATAACATAGTCTGACTTCCGCGAACAGCTATCGGGATCGCACATGCTTGTAGCGTGTCGAGCTTGGCATCTGGAGCAGCAAATCTTGTTTTTGCAGTCCCGTGCCCGATGTCCTTTGGTGGTGCAGCGGAAACACCTTTCGTCGTTGGAAAGCAGTTCTTTCTTCTGCGTCAGTGACAAGTCAGCTGTGCAGGCTTCCGATCCGTGATGACTGGACGAGCAGAATACGCAGTTGTCCTTTTTTCTCGTACCGTGTTGCTGTGAAGCACAGATGACGTAGGTTCCCTACGCCGAGAGTACGTCGATGGACTGGACACTTTGAGTGTTCCTGGTTCTCGTCCTCTGGCGTCCTTGAAATCACTCTTCTCCAGGCTTTCCAGCTCGATACTCAGGAAGTTGAGCACACGGTCCAGTCCCACGGGTGTAGCTTCAGCTCTCGAGTCATTTGTCAACTGGATGGCACACGATCATGGATACTGCATTATTGTATCCCGTGAAGGAGCACGCAGTAGGATGTCACAGAGCATTGACGGAAATGACAACTTGTGCACACCAGAAGTCTCTAAGCCTCGGATATTTACGAGAAATTGGTCGTACAAGCTGCGTAGCGCTTTAGTGTCAGTCGATGAATGGACAGGGCTTAACATCCGTAGCTTGGCAAAATATTCTTGCTGCAGGCGCGTCTTGTCCCCAAATCGCTTCTGTAGCATGCTGATGGCGTCGTTATAGCAACGTTCTGTCGTCGGGTGGCCCGTAATTACTGATGCAGCATCTCCTTTCAGATACAGTCACAGGTAATGAAACTTCTATGTGGCGGTGACTCGAGTGTTACTATGAACAATTTGGTCAAATTGTTCCTGAAATTCGGTCCACTTGCATAGGTCCCAGAAAAAGGAGCTATTGTCAGTTTAGGCAATTAAACTCCAGTTCCATTTGAAGGTGCTGCGACTGTCTAGGCAACTGTTTCTTGAGTTCCGGTCGATGTCCTTAGCACGCGATCTTTCTTGTTGAGAATCTTTGCGAGAATGCGCGTAGCACTGTCCTCGTATTGTAATACGGCTTTGTACTCGACTTCAAACTCCTCGTCAGGTAGATGCTGCTCAATCTCGTTGTTGAAGTTATTAAGCTCTTTGTTAGTAGCCTTCAGCCTCTCATATATGGAATTGAGCTGGTCATAGGAGGGAGAGTCGTTAGCGATGAGAGCACTTGCCTCGTTTATAATCATTGTCTTATGTGTGGGCTGCGACGTCCGCTTCGACTTCAGTTGGTCCATGCCGCTGCAATCGACTGGTAGCCATTCGTAGGGTCCTCGTTTCCAATCCCAGTTCTTCAGCATGAAATGCTAAGACGATAGCGTTCCAGACACTGCGATCAGACTCAACTCCGTCTTTAAGGTGTAAGGCAAAAAATACTTGTTTATTTAACTGCGCTCTGAAGCGCTCTGCTGTTACTTGAGCGTCCCCGCGTCTCTCTTTTTCTCGTGCTGTTTTTCTTCCTCGTTTTCTCGTCCCTGCCCGAAACGTGAAAAATAATTAACACCTCTATTGTAAAGGCATTGGGCGCCTCTTCACAAGCAGAAATTCACCGTTGGTGCCGGACACAAGTGATGCCACAATTACTCAAGCGATGACGTCGTCATATGAAGCAATCAAGGTGCTACAAACACAAAATTTGTGCCTGTAATCACGTCATCTCTGTGATGTTGCGTTGAAGAATTACGTCATCACATGACCTATTACGTTGGTTAAAAGTGGGTCGGGTACAGGTTTTGTGAAAAATGTTTTCGGAGGGTAGCGAGTGTCGATCAATACATCCACTTAAACAGAAAGATTGCTCTCCCTTTGCGTCATCTTTTCTTCACTTTATTTAGACAAAAAAATCGCCTAGGCTGAAGGGACAAAAGCACATTAGCTCTCTCTGACTATGATCCCTTCACCCTGACATTCGCTGAAATACATGTATTTATCTTCTTTTTTAGGAGCACAAAACCGAAATTGAAAAAAATAGATAGCATATGTAGGAATACATTTTAAAAGTTAACGCCCCCTTCACGCCATCTTAGTTGAATGAAAAAGAGACCCAGTGAGGTTGTAAGTTATTCAGTGCCTAATTGCAGCTAAAACAGACAATGTGAGAGAAAATATGCTTGCCATTTTTTGTTATTTTGTTCTTCTTCTCTAAACGTAAAGTTCCCTTACGTATGGGCCTCATTACCTTCCTGCGACTGTGGCTACCGTGACTAGCTGCTGCCGATGTCTCACCAAATAGGTTCCCTGTTGCTATGAGCGCAGGTATGAGTGCAGGTATGAGCACTGGTATAAGCGCTGGTAAAAGTGCTATGAGTGCAGGCAGCAGATATACAGAGACAGTAAGGAGGAATAATCGTATCTTTGCATTACCCAACATTCATAGACAATGAATGGCTAATATCGCCGAAAATATATGATGTGTGGCACTGCAGCAGTATAAGGCGATCACTTGCCTCGTAACGTGGAGAACTGAATCGCGAGTCATTAAGCTCTACTTTCCGTAATACCATGTCTTAGCGGAGGAAAATTGCTGGCATACGTACTGTACATCATATAGGCTTATGTGCACCGGCGGATATTATAAAGTAAAAGGAGGAGAACGCCACCGCCACGTTATGCGACTCCGTCTAGGATGGTCGACGTGCCCAGTAAACGTATATCACATACCGAGAAGACTATGGCAATTTGGTTCAGACAGCAGCCCCGCCGGTCTCGGAGTGATCAATACTGCGGGCGCGTATACTGCAGCGGAGTTCAAGCGCCTGTGACATTCTTGTTTAGAGTAGGCCATAACCTTAAGCTAAATGACAATAAAGGGCGTACGAAATGGTATAATGTATTGCGCCAGTAAATACGTGTGCTTCTTGATGATGATGATGATTGAAATGAAAGGCCCATTGTAATAAGGCCACCGGAGATCTCTCTGGCAAAATTAGAAACAGTGGCATTCGATAGCTGTTGACGCCTCGAGATCCTGAAACGTCAGTGTGCGATTGGCGATGATATCGATATTGTTTATGTGAATGATGAAATTGGGATCGGGGAATTATGGCATTTTCAGAGCTTTTAGTAAGAAGAATATGTGAGGAGGGCATCCAAAACACTGCGTCAATGCAATTAAACAAACCAGCTTAAACTTCTCGTATATTACAATTGCGACAATATTTTACCATAATATAAATACTGTAGGAAAACCCAAAATATGTGAGGCCCAGAGCTCAAAGTATACGTACGCCTGGGTAGACTCTCAAGCTATTTTGGCATATGTCTCAGTTGACTACATATTAGGTTCTAAATATCACCCTTGTACAATTTTCCAGATATTCCACTCATTTCCACAAGAAAAGCACCCTTCCAAGCAGTTCTGTCAACGCTAGCATCAGCTTTTCTTCCAAGGATTGCCTTGTAATTTTTATTGGTAGATATTTGCTGTCATATTCTTTTTTATGTCTAAGCAAGCGCTCCAACGAAAGCTATCTGAAGCAGTACTTAACTTAAAAGGACATGCTGGGTATGGAAAAAGAAGTAAAAACACCGGAAGGAATAGAAGGTATCTTCGTATACTCCATGAAAAGAAAGAGCTTGTGTGAGGTCTGTCGCTTAGTCCTGACTTGACCTGTATGTGACTCTTTTTTTCAAAGAGACGCGTTGGCTGTCTCGTGCATCATACGACTCTGCGAGGAGGTCGATGGGATGAACTGATATGGTCGACGTACCTTTTAAAACAGAGCGATTTGCCCTCAGAGTCACACATCTACAAAAAAGTCGCATAATTAGTTTTTTTCTTTGAATGTCGTGTATCACCAAAAAATGCGAGGACCGCCTACCAAAAGCTTATACGAATGTGTGTGATTATTAACGTACCTTAATATGTTACTAAAATATCACAAAGCTTTGTGTGAATGCTTTCGAAATCAGTCAGATTACCTGAAAACGTGAAGGGCACTTGAGTGTAGATTCATGGGCAGAACACTAAAGTGTACTTAGGCCCCGTTGGAAATGTGTTCTCAATCACTAGCCTAAAGCTTTGTTTTTTTAGTTAACACCTCAACCATAACGCAAGAAAATGTATTTTTATGTGAGCAACCTTGGTCGTTTTAAACTTTACCGATACAGAGTATAGTGAAAAAGCAGTTACTAAGTGCCCACTGCATTCAACAATTTTTTTTATTTTTTCTATTTGGAAATAGCACAATACGCGTGCGCAAAAAACACCCTCATCTACGCTGCTGCTATCTTTCTCCACATCTGAGCTCTTTGTAAAGGGTGGACCATTCAAGCGTGCGTTCAATATACAGTCTACATGTTTGCCTCTTGGTGTGATTCTCCTCTTCTGACACGCCATTTTCATGTTTTAGGAACACTTATCAGACTACGTGACAGGGTTTTTCTCCGAAACAGTTCTAATCAATGTCGGGCTATGCGGTAGAACGCATGTTCTCACGCCGCAACCCCGGGTGCTGTTCTGAAGTTAACCGACGATTGTAACTTACTTGCAATTGTCTCGGATTTCCTCTTTCGAAGAGCAGCAAGTTTTCGCCCACAAACATTGAATACGACGCCAGAATGTCTGCAAGAGAGGGTTCTATTGATATCACTGTAATGTGTAAATACTCGCCCAATAGCGGCGATTCAGAAATTCTAATTGTATCGAATTTGTACTTTTTGTAACGCAGACATTTTTCTCCTAAAATACTTTTAGTTTCATTTTCAGTGAACTTCATGTTTCTCACACAAAGGTGAAGAAACAATCTAAGCCTCGCTGCAGTTTTGCCACCTATACGAGGAAAACCGCCATAAAAGAACTTAAGAGAATAAATTGGTGTTAACAGGTCTAATTTCAGGTTTAAGTAACAAAAACGACCGCCAAAATATTGGCGTGGCTATAGAGTGACCACGTTTTCAGGACAGCGTGAATACGCCATGTTCCGATTTTTGTTAATTAAGGTTGTCAGTTACAAGACCCGTCTGTTGCTTCCTTTCCTAGCCCCACCTACTTGTTTCCTTATTATTTAGCTGCTTTATTCAGACAGTGCCTTTTCTTGTAGGAAAGATGTTGGTGAAAGAAGTCCTTCGAGC
Organism: Rhipicephalus microplus; assembly: GCF_013339725.1. NCBI lineage: Eukaryota > Metazoa > Arthropoda > Arachnida > Ixodida > Ixodidae > Rhipicephalus > Rhipicephalus microplus. Next base: position 64,125 of record NW_023611571.1, read on the forward strand.
AACCAACGTATTGAAAAAGTTGAATTTTGAACATAAGACACACCTGCTTCTTAGAAGACCACGCACAATGAGAGCGGTATCCTCGTCGGTGGAAGCGACGAAACAAGTAATGTCCGTGCTTGTAGTGCGATTGGGTATAGTAGAATGCTAAGACTGAGTGCTGCATAACCGAACTGTCGCTACAACAATTTGAAAAAAAAAACACGTTGCTTATTGTTCATGCTTGGCTCAGCAAGTTTTGTTTTTCTTTTTGTAATAGTATTGATAGCACCACCATTAATTGCTGCTTTTTATTTTACGGATACATGCCGTGTAAGAGACGTAAGGTGGTTAGCAAGACATGAAATAGGTAAATGAAGCCGAACTATATAAAGCACATGCAACATTTCCTTTGCGTCATGCCAGGAGACGAAGGTGGAGTGTTTGGTATTAAAGCGAGATACTAAGTTCATGGAGTATCAGCATTTAATTACAAACCACAAACAAAGCATGGAGTTTAGAAAGGCAGAAGAAAAAAATAGTTTTAATGGGTACCACGCTTTAAACCGCGAAGAATTATGTCCATGCGATGTTTTTGAACTTTCTTTGCACCAACTGCGTGGTTTTAAGTGAGCAGTAACTTCTGTGCCTTTTGTAATGACTGGCTGTTTTCGAACATGCAGTCCGGACGCTCGATGGAACTGAACGCTTGTACCACGCAATATTGCTGCAATAGTACATGTATTTGACGCCTGTGTACAGGACGCGCGCGTTCGCAAAGCATGAATGTTATTTTCACATCGTTTCCCAGCCGAGGAAGTTACTTTTACTGTATTTCATTGCGGTCACGTTTCTACGTAGAAGACAATAAATAAAAGAAAACTGGCTTTGTCGTAGAACGTGTGCTTCCCACGCAAATGACCCGCATTCGATCCCTAAACGGACCCGAAAATTTTTAATATTTATTTACTTTCCATCATTCGCAATTTTTCGGTCACAGTCAGTATTAGAACCGTGAGTTACAATGTGAGCAAAGTTCCTGAAGGGTTCTCTTTGAACTCACACTGTCCAAGACTCATTTCTAGCTGGGAATGACCAACCGGGTGGTTAGCATATCCGAAAGCGTGCTTCACCTGGACACAGCAGCACTCCATGGTAAAATAAAGAAGATTGTGAAATAAAACGAAGTAAACGCACAATGCCAGCAACGTGACTAGTCCTCAGAACACCCACTTTACGCATTGCGTTAAGCTAACGGGTGAGATTGAGGTTGTTCTTCGTGGAGCTGGAGTACTGAACCTCCTCTTATTGGACTTGCGTGGCTATGGCTCTGTCGCTTACCTGGTTCTTCCCTCACCCTGCCACAACCATGATACCACCTTACGACTTCACCACAGGCTCCGGTGACCACTTTTGCCTCCACTGCCATCCTGGGTCTATCCAAGTTGGCAATCACGTGCATGCCTTATCTATCTTGGCCAAAGCCTGCTTGCTAGTTATGACCTTAGACCTCAACATGGGCCTTGGACCAACTTGGGCCACCAATTCCGGTACGTAGCGAGACCCACGCTTGCTACTCCCAGCTCCTACATGTTCGAATATTGACTGAGGAGCTGGTGCTTGTAGAATGTTTCTGTCGCTACTTGTATTTGACATTCTGTCGTAATGGTCAGAGTAGGCGTGGAATCGATGGTGTAGGGTGGCTTTACAAACTATTCTCTTGAGTTCTGTCAGAACACCTTCGGCGGTAGTAACGCAAGTCGACTGTGGCTGCTGCAGCTGTCGGAACAGTCCCATGTGCTAAGAATTCCTTTGACACCACAGTTAACGAAGACGTGAACTGCTGCTTACGTTTTGTGCCTATCGATAGAAAGCAGAATGTGTTCGTTTGAAGATGAATTCGCAGAAGAGTCCGCAATCTATACACATATAGCTCAGTTAATACTAGTGCGGTAAGCATCCTTTTAGATCCCCGCCACGGTGGTCTAGTGGCTAAGGTACTCGGCTGCTGACCCGCAGGTAGCGGGATCGAACCCTGGCTGTAGTGGCTACATTTCCAATGGAAGTAGAAATGTTGTAGGCCCGTGTACTCGGATTTGGGTGCACGTTAAAGAGCCCCCGGTGGTCGAAATTTTCGGAGTCCTCTACTACGGCGTCTCTCATAATGATATGGTGGTTCGGGTACGTTGAACCTCACAAATCAATCAATCAATCAATCAATCAATAAATCAATAAATCAATCAATCAAGGATTCTCTTAGAAGTTTCCGAGTAAACACAGGACCGTGTTGTGTATCAAATTAGTGAACTAATTTTTGATGCACAAATTCAATATCCATCGTTTACCCAGCAGTCTTAGAAGCTTACGATGCCACCGTTGTCTCGTCTAAAAAGGGCGACGCTGACGACATTCCCGCGCGGCGATGGCAACCCTCGACCATCACGAGTAGCCAAACTTCACAATTGTTTGCTGTAGGTTTTGCCATTGTCACTTTTTGTCAAAGACGTTGGCATTCCGAGAAATACTGGTGTGGCCGTAGAAAAATCTGTGGTTTACGAGTTTTCAAATAAACGTTGGAAATCAGTATATGAGCACCTACGAAAAAGTGCGTGGACATTATTAAAATAGATTTCTTTAACCAGTACTCGAGATGACTGAAGCAATTCTGCAGCCAATGGTGTCTTCACCATGCTGTTCCAGCATCGGCATCCTGAAGTTTTACCTATTTGGCGTCCCGTTCCCACGCAATGGTACACAGTCTCGGCGAAAATTCCAGTAGGCACTGGAAGGCAGACATTGTTTCACCAGCAAAACTTCCAGTATATCCATAGTTGTCGGACTTGAGCATCGATTGTACTGTTACGGCCCAATGTCGTAATTCAGGCCTTTATTTGAGGTGACCTAGTCTGCTTCTTTTCTCCCCATCTTCTAAGATGCTCCCTCATTCTGCCTGATAACACGCGCTTCATTACGAAATGCTTACAAATACGAGAGTTACACCTTCGGTAACACCTTCGGTGGAACAGTCGCGAAGCTTCCTAAACACTGCAGCGTGGTCTACGCTGAGCATATCGCAGTTTTCATGGGGTAAAGTCGTATACATGAAATTCTCACATAAACGTGCTTGGCAGTCTTATGTTCATCACATGTAATTATGAATTATGCCAGCATGATTGAAACTTGTCGTGTCATTGCTGTGTTGAGGTCTCTGATAAGTACAATAAGCACACTCCTCACCGCATTGACAAACCAATCAGCCCTGAGCACACTGTAAGTTTTGGATACCTTGGAGCCAATCCTTGCTAGCCTTTTTAACATTATGGATTGCAGTGTAGTTAATCTAAGACACTCGAAGTTTACCCATGCTCTGTGAGATTGTAAACTATTGTGAGCTGAACATGTCTGGTACACGCTCCTAGGTGTGCTTGCGAATCACTTTCGCTTTCCTTCCATCTTCTTTTCTCAAAACTCCACCCTTCTCTCGTGTTAGGTAGCAAACCAAGTGTAATCTGATTAGCCTTTCTGCCGTTCCTTTGATTTATTTTTGTCTCTTACTGAGCTAATGACGTGCAATGCAGTTATTCGGGGGCAAAATGACTTCCAAAAACACGAATTTTTTTAGGCGTACATTTCAATCGTAGTCCTTGCTTACATCTCCTAATATTTGCATTGGTTTTTCTTTTCACATCAAAAATGTGTTTGATGTCAAGCAACCAAAAGAAGCGGAATGAAACGATTGACACAAGCAGTAGTTGTCATTTGGGGGCGAAGCTCCTATGCCGTGCGTCATGCGTCCGCAGTTTATGTAGTCGTTGTCGCTGTAGTAGGTCGCCACCTCCACAGCCGGACTACAGGAGCGGCATGCACGCACCCTTTTCAATTGAGAGAGGAACCCGCGCATGTTGGTCAATAATAAAAAGACAGTCGTTTCTGATGAAATAACTTACAAAGACGAGTATTGCTGACCTAATTTCCAATAACATTTACCTTGCAATTGACGCTTACTAAAAATTGGCCCTGGATAAGCATGTTACACTGCCAATGTCGTCAAAAGACTATCGTCTTTCGGCTAGAGAGAGTGAACAAAACGTTTATTTGATGTTCTGGGCAAGAAAATCGGTGAATGGTATGCTGGAGGGGCTGCGTTAGAGTGCCCCGAGCGCAACGTTACAAGATTGTTTTTCATTTTGCAAACTGCGCCGCCGCAGGTGTCACCCTTTCGACGACACTCGCGCAGTTTGTGCTCCCACTACTGCTTTTGCGATATCATGGTGACGATTGGCGCGGTGTCTAACTTGCTGTCAGCTTTGTTGTGTTATCGTGCCGGGTGTTAGCTGCATAGCTCTTATGCGCAGTGTGACAGTTTTTTGATGTTATAAAACATGCCTCGCTGCTTTGTCACTGGTTGCCGAAGCGGCTCCGTTTCAACGAAATCCGCGAACTCGAAAAGAACTTGAAAAGTGCAGCGTTTTTCGGGTGGGCTGTTCAGTCTATGTATCAAATTCACTTGCCAAAAATTGAACTTTGTTATTGTGACAAGAATGCCTTTCTTCACGAGGGGTTTCAACCTCCTGTTTAAAAAAAGCCAAGGAAAAGGTGGCTGTTGCAAATAAAAAAGGCACGCCTCCTGTAACTCTGGCTCTTGCCCTTGAACAAAATAACTTCCAGTTTGTTTTGTAGCGTTCATGATCGTGTGCACTAAAATTTGCTGAAACTCAGTTATTTGCATTTAAAAGCCGTATAAGGGACACGCATTTATTGAATTGTGTGCTACCTTTCCTTGAAGAAGAAAACGTTCGGATCGTAAATGTTAGTTATCTGAAACAAACAAGTGTCCTAGCTTTACACTTCCACAACTCCGGTGCACCAGATGAATGCCGTGACTGCCTCATATATAACAATAACTATGGCTATACGATCACTTGGCACGTGGGGGTTGAAGAGCTTTGAAAAATTTGGCCACCTGTGGTTTCTCTAACATGCACCTGATTCAGTGCATATTCTCCATCATTTACTTTAAGACCCCTGCAACGATTTTTTAATATATACGGTTGTACTTTAACGAAAAAGAACGAAATACGGCTAAATTAACGCAATTCCCACAAGATTCAGGCATCGCACTCGCATCTCCGCCATGTGGCACCATATTAGCCGTGCAAGTGGTGCTTTAATGGCCCACTCGTAATAACCTCGATGCACTATCACGGAAAATACCTCCCACAACGCCAACGTAACCGCAAGAACTCCGTTTAACACTGCGCATAGGATCCATTACGTCACAGCGACCGGATGGACGGACGGACGGATGGATGGATGGATGGATGGATGGATGGATGGATGGATGGATGGATGGATGGATGGATGGATGAATGGATGGACGGACGGATGGATGGACGGACGGACGGATGGATGGATGGATGGATGGATGGATGGATGGATGGATGGATGGATGGATGGATGGATGGATGGATGGATGGATGAATGGATGGATGAATGGATGGAAGGATGGATATGGCTGTACCCTTTAAATTGGGCGGTGGCTAGCGCCACCAAGCCGTAATACCTAATGAATCAAAAACTAAATTTATTTTTGTCCTTTAAATAGTGAGGTTGAGGATTCGTACTTTGCAGAGAAGGGTTTAATTTCCACTCGTGCCTTGACTTTAGCCACCAATCAGATAACCTATTTCAAACTAATTCTACCTGCTTAAAGTCTATTTTGCCCTCCCTGTCGCTAAACCTCAGTGCTTTGAAAAACTCTGCGCCATCATCCTGAACTATACGGTGAAGCCCTTTACAGAACCTAATCAAGTGTTCGGGAGTTTCTTCTTCCTCTCCCCACACACTGCATACCGTTCTACCGCTTCGTATTTGGGGCGATATGTCTTGGTTCGCATACTACCGTCCTTTTTCCGTTCGCATTACTCCCAATTCGCAATACTCGTCCGTTCTGAATATCCCGTTTCCCCAGCACCCCATGGTCCACACATGGTAACAGTAAGAACTACCTCGAGTATTATCATAGATTCTTTCCTTGGCAATTTCCTGCTTAAAAGTTCGATAGATTCTACTGCGACTTCTTAATCATGGCCAATGTATCCACATATCGGTCTCCTATCCCTCCTTTAACCTTCGTCTTAACCGATAATTCTGTTTGGTGTGGCACTCTGCTGTTTTCTAATATTTACCAGTCATTTTCTGGTTCGCTTCCTCTATTTTGTATCGACATTCTTCATGTACAAGTAGCTGGATACCTTACTGGCCCAGCGCTCCGCCCCATGGCTCCTAATCGCTTCTCGAATTTTATCTTGCTGCTAGCTTCCCTGCCCTCAAATGATGTCCATGCCCATATGCCCTTTGTACTCTCCTAGTTTGGTGTATTCCCGTGAGCTCCTAAGGCAAGCCTGCCTATTCCACGTTGCTTATTTCTAATCTTGGCTTGAATTTCTCTCATGCACAAACCGCATTGCCGAACGTCAGACCAGAAACCATGACCCCCTTTCCATATCCTCTCACACATCATACCTATTGTAATTCCACATTGCCCTGTTTTTCATTACCGCTGCATTCCTGTTACCTTTAGTCGGCACGTATATTTCGTGTTCCCTTAGTTACTCAGCCCCATTGCTTATCCATACGCCCAGATATTTCGATTTATCTGTTATCTCTAGCGTGACCTCCTGTATTCTAAGCTCACTACCTTCATTTGGCATTAAAAACCATGACTGCTGATTTTTTCCTTACTGAATCTGAAATCTAACCTATTTTCCCTCATTACCGCAGATGTCCACTAATCTCTGCAAATCTTCCTTGTTGTCGGCCCATTAGCACTATTCACCTCGCATACATCAATGCTGGTAGTGCCTGTTCAGTGAGTTTTTCCTTTTCTGACGAATAGAGGTTGAGGCCCAGTCCACTTTCCTCTAATTTGGCCTCTAATCTTTGTAGGTACATCACGAATAATAAGAGTGACAGGGGATACCCTTGCCTAAGCTCCCGTTTTACCTCTCCAAGCTTGGATACCTGTATTTCCCACCTGATAACTACCTTGTTACCTTTATAGATATCCTTTTAAAAGATTATTGACTACATCTTCCACGCTATGGTCCAGTATTCTCCACAATTGCTCTTGAATCACGCTATCGTACGTTTCCTTGACATCCAAAAATGCTAGCCACAGGGACCTGTGTTTTTTCGGCTATTTCGATGCACTGCTCAGTGAAAACTTTATCTTCCAACCTCCTGTTGTTTCCGAACTCATTCTGCAGTTCCCCCAGCACGCCTCTACCTCTATCCATGCCTGCAGTCTTTCCTTTATAATCTGCATCGCCAGCGCGTAGACCACTGATGTCACTGTTATAGGGCGGTAGTTGTTTATGTAAGCTTCTGTCCCCCCTTTCCTTATAGATCACGCTCATCCTGCTAAGTTCCATCCACTCGGGAACTTCACCATCGATTATAATTTTGCTCACTGCCTCTCTCAAAGCCATCTTGGGCGTCGGACCTAATGTCTTTATCAGCATAATTGTAATGTCATCTGGGCCTGTTGATATACTACTAGGAACCCTTTTCTCAGCCCTTTCCCACTCTTGTTGTGAAAATGGAGCCATTGCGCCACTTGATTCATCCTTGTCTATTGTGGTGCATAAAGCACTTCTTTGTTGCAGTTTTTTGTCACCCTTGCTCTTATATACTCAATAGCTTCGCCCCCTTCAAGCCTAGCACCTTGAGCTGTAGCTATAAACCTATGCTGTATGCTCGTCTCATTTCTAAGGAGGTTTAGATGGTTCCAAATTTTTGCAGCTGCCTTTCTATCTTTTTTATGTGCTTCTGCCAGCCACTGAGCTCCCTTTCTTCTAATCTTTTCATTGACCAGAACGGATGCATCCCTTCTACAGCTTAGAAATATTTTCCATTTTCTTCAACATCATCTGTCGGTTCACCCCGCTGCTTAGCATGTCTGTGTTCCACAGAGGCTTCCCAACGTTTTTCTTCGGCTCTCATAACTTTCTCATCCTGCCAACTCTGGGGTTTGTGTCTTGTTTTCCAGGGTGTCTTGCCACGTGCCTTAGCAAGCTCTAGCTCAAACAGTCTAATTAGATTGGTGTATGTCCACACTGTTTTATTATCCTCAGTAATTACTTTCTCAGTTTCTTTAGTGGTTATTTCAATTTGCCTTTCTGAAAAAAATTTTCCTGTAGTTGCTCATCTTGTCTCCTTCCCACTTTCACTGCTCTTCCAAAACTTAGCTTCATACGCTTGTACGCCACATACGCGGTGAGCGCATGTGGCGTACAAGCGCATGCGCGGTGAGCGTCATACGTCACATGCGCGGTGAGAATTTGAGCCATTTGCTCAGAGAGTTTAGTTATCGCACTGTTTAACATGTCATTCATCTGCGCCACATGGTTTGCAAAACGCTCATCGAGGCTGTTTTCTATAATATCGATGCGTTTTTGTAGTTGCTCATAATGTTCACTTTGCCGGGAGGTTCGCGTCTCGCAGGATCTAGTACAATTCTTTTCGCGGTACACGTGCGGTCGTCGCGGCCGTCTGCCTTTTCCCCCGAACCGCTCTCATCGTTAGTGTCCATCTCCGCAACCTCGGGTTGCGTGGAAGTCGATGACCTAAGCGACGAAGGTAGCAGCGGCATCACCTGTTGCTGCGAAGGTTGCGATTGTGGAGCCTCGCCTTTTAACAAGAAATTTCCCGCTTTGAGGATAGCGTTTTCGCGTTTAAGCTCAGAAATGAACGATTGTAACGGTCCTAGGCGTTGTTCTAGCACTCGCTTGCTCGAGCTTGCTTCCACCACCGCCACCGACGGCGGCACCAAGAGGACGACTCGCGGAAGTGATGCCACCGGTGGTAAAAGCAGCGACATCCGCCCATCTCACCTGTTGCCCAGTGCTCATGTGCCCTTGTTGCGGCGGCCGCCGCGTCCGGTGCTGCAGACTTTGTGTGCCTTTGATGGGATGACAGAGGCCGACACGGTACGCCTTGTACATGCCTTCGTTCTCAGCCGAGTCACGTTCGCTCTTCCCTTTCAATCAACACGCAAGCCCGAAATAGAGCAGATTGACAGACTCATCAGAATTGCGTACAAAGCAGCATTGCGACTTCCGAACAGCACAAGCACAGAAAAACTCATGGGACTCGGCATGCATAATACGTATGAAGAATTGGCCGCCGCCATGCTAATCGCACAGCGAGAACGACTCACCACTACGCTCCAGGGAAGAACACTGCTACAGAGGCTGGGATACTCTCTCACCCCTCAATATTGTGGCGATGAGACAGTCATTGTACCCAAGCAAATACGTGATCAAATAATCATGGAACCAGTTCCAAAAAACATGCACCCGCTCTACAACAAAAAGCGCCGTCAAGCGCGAGCACGAAAACTCCTGCAGAGAAGTAGCAATCCAGACGCTTACTTTACCGACGTCAGTCTTTATCCCGCGCCATCACAAGGCTCCAGAAAACAAGCATATGCATTGGCAGTGACTAACCAAAGCAAAGTCGTGGCCTGAGCGTCCCTACGCGCCAGATCAAGTGCCACCGCAGAGGCAGCAGCCATAGCCTTGGCAATCAGAGAAGCCGAAAGAAGGGGGCACTCAGCGTATATTTTGACAGACTCACAAGCTGCATGTCGCTTATACCTTAGAGGCGCACTTCCAAGGTGCGTCACTGATATTTTGGGGTCCATGTTGATGGAGGCACATGGCGTCACTTGGTGCCCAGGGCATGATGGCCTGGGGGGGAACGAGGAGGCAAACTGCGTAGCTCGCGGACTTACTGGCCGAGACGCAGTACTCTCCTCAGGACACCTCACAGGGCATCATGAAGAGCAAAGTGTAACAAGCAGGCAGATATTGAAAAACCAACGCCTTACAAGACGCACGTACGCCCCTCCACATCCGAACTTAAGCAGCCAACAAGCCCGGGATTGGCGCCGCCTCCAAACGAACACATACCCCCACATATCAAAACTACACGCAATTTTTCCACAGATATACACAACAGGCGTATGCCCATGGTGTAGTAACCACACAGCCACACTTACACACATAACCTACCAATGTACCGAGCGGCCAGCCAATGCAGTATCTAGGTTGGTGCGCTCACTACAAACACTCACAACGTGGTCTTGGGAGGCACGGCTTTCCGAGCTGGCACTGGGGAGCCAACTGGTGACCCTGGACTAGGCCCGGCGAGCCGCTGTGGCCAGTGGGGCTCTACAAGAGGGCTCCACCCGGGATTAGTCACGTAATTTTAATTCTTCAATAAAGTTTATTCTCTCTTGTGTGCCTTGGATAAAAACTGCAGGGCGTGAAGCGGAACCACCACACGTCTTCGACGTGCTTCTCGGCGTCGGTGTGCGGCTGCGAGAACGGGACCGGCGTTTCTCCCTGCCGCCTCTCGCGTCTTGGCTAGTCGAACGTCTTGTTGGGCTGGCGTTGCATGAATTATTGTCAAACTATGGATAATGACCGTAGTTACCTGCGTGGCCTCCAGTGCCGATGCTGCTATTGTATGTGCTGCCATACACCTCGGCTGCTTCCTCTTCTTCTCGTCGTCTTCACTCTCGTTGGCGACGGTTGACTATGTACGGAGTCTTGTATCTCGCTTTGCAGCTGCGGTCACCTGTGAGGTGGCCTTTGCCGCACAGTTGACACCGTGGCTTCCATCAATGGTCAGATGGCGGGTTGTTGCTGCCACAGCCACGGCATATCTTGTCCTGCGGGTAGGGGCACACGTTGACAGAACTTTGTCCCTCACGTTGACAGAACTTTTTTATTTATCTTCTGATCGAGTGTTTATTTGTACATCATTTGATGACAGAAATATGGCCCTGAAGTCTTGGTAGACCCTTGAACAAAACGCTTTCTTCTTAAAATTTGTGGAAACTAAAAACAAAGCAGCAAACAATCACAGCCGTATAAGGCACCATGTGATCATTGGAAAATTGGCAAGATGACGCCATCGTGAAGACTCTGAAGGTGGTGCGAGTTACAGATACGATGGTTTCTAAAAGTACGTAGACATTTATAATAATATAAATATTACGTTTCCTAAAATTCAGCTAGGAGTCGCATGTACCGCTGCGTGTGTTTGTCTTTTCCTTTAATTACACACTATTGTCATTGATTACCAAACGCCAAATTACAGGACACTGATATTTAACGGCTCAATGGGTGAAACCGCCCATGCTTGCCGACTATAAACGGCACTAAAGATGAATGATTATGTACATGGCAAAAATTGAGCAAACCTACTACTATTTTGTTTATGATATTGTTTAAGTGAACAGTGTTCCTTAGGAAGGTGACTGATAATTGTACTCATCTCAGATAGGGAACATGGGATAACACAATCTCTTCATTGTAGGATCAGTCGGATATGCGAGAAGCAGACAGCTTGTCACTTTATATAACATGTAATATTTGAACAAAACACCGAGTCTAATATTATTAGCGTCTTTGAAAAAAGAGCACGTCTTTCTATCAACACAAAACTAAGCAGCTGTGATGCGAGCCATAGGAATTTATCCCTAGAATTTTCGTCGACGTGGCCTCATCAAATAGAACGCCCACAGGACAGCTTTATGCTCTCCCTTAGTAGAGTACCCATTACATAAAATTGGTAACCACATTTTCTAAATACACTACTTTAACAAAACTTTCTTTACGCTGGACCCAAACCCAGCAACTACACGTAACGCGTCAACAAGCGTCATGTTTAGCTGCTCTTGTGACGTTTATTTGAATAAATTTTCTTTGAATAATGACTGATTTAATTAATACTGTAGGAAAAGAAACGCTTACCGCAATCATAATGAAGAACTTTAGGAGATATTGTGAAAGATGAGACGTTCCCACATGTGCTATACCAAGAAAATATTCGAAAAATAACAATAAAGGGGCAGCTAGCGCATATTTTGCAGAAGTGAGACTGAATGAATAGGGAGGCCTAAGATACCTTTATTAAGGTATCAACATATGTTTTATAGTTGAACATACGTTTCATAGTTGTTTTATATGTTCAGGTGAAGATCACAGAGGCAAGCTTAAGCTTTACGTTTCACAATTACTAGAAGCAGACGTTTATATTTTGCATTGAGAAGCATGTTATTATTGAGTAATTCTGTCTGCCTTTGTGTTTTAGAATGTTTCATGTTGACTAATAATAGATTGCTTAAAATGTACTTCATATGACGAAATAAAATTTTCAATGTAGTGTAGATACACGCGGCAAAGACCATTCCGGTCAACAATTCTAAAGTATAATGTCGTACAATGCAAATAATGTTCTGAACAAGCCTGTGCATAGATCACAAAAACGTCTATGTCTACAAGTAAGTTTCTGTTGATAAAAAGAAAAAAAAAGACACAAGAAGAAGCACTGATAGACAGACAAAGTGCTATAGTATTGTAATAGATTTTCTATCACTGTTGTTTCAATTGGTTATAAAAGGCTTCCGGCACATCTAAAGCCCTTCATCAGAGTGATAGATATAGATGTTACGTAAAAGACAGGCATTATCACAGAGGTTTCACAGAACCACCGCTGCCTGCACGTTACTTTTGCTGAACTATAACGTTTTCCGAGGAACAATGCGCAGAATTACGCGGCCAAATTATCACGTTATATAGAGTTTTCGCATTATTTTCAGAACTACCTAACGAGACCTCTGTTGGTTACGTCGGAGGAGTCCACCATTCATCGCCACTATTTAGAAGAACAAGAAAAGGAGTGGATTCTTGCGCAATATGATCAATAATTCGAAGGTTTCAAGTCGTTTCACTTGGCCCAAATTCTACCTCGTTACAACTTCCCTGCTCTTAACGAAGGCGCTCACCACCTTTCTACCACGTCACGTCGTTATTATCGCCACAAAACAGAGATGTTCAATCCTTTCATCAACCACCATGGGGTCCTAACTCCACATAGCCGTCAGGGCGTTCGGGTGTAAATTACCTGTATTTACCCTTACCACCTTGTTGAGTAATTATGTCTACATTCGCAAGAAAAGTACGAAGCTCAAAAGCAAGTGCAGTCACCTGTACTTACACTTGAATAGTGAAGTATCTTGCCGTATGACATTGTGCTGCACGCCAGCAATTAAGAAACCCATCCTTACGAGTTCACCGAATGCTGAATAGCATTATGTCGCCCATACCTTACTGGATGAACACACTGTGACATTGTCTGTCGTTTTTTTTTGAGATAAAACGTGTTAATTTATAAAAATGATGCCTTCAGCAGCAGAGCTTAGGTTACGTTCGAGGAATGAAAGCAATAACACGAAAACATCCCTAACGAAGTGGTTGGAGGAGAGCTGAACTTCATGCACTGTCATTGACAGAACGCACGTTGAGCCTTCACTTGCCTTTCGAAATATAGGAAGTAAGGACATGAACACACAAGAGAAGGCAGTGAGGTTAACCAGGCACTTGCTAGGTTTCATATCCTACACGGCGGGAAGGGGGAATATAGAGATCATAGAGAGAGAAAAGAGAAGAGAAAGAGATAAAAAAATTGTCAGTGAATGGGCTGACACGTATGCAGCGGTGGCACTACTGAAAAGGTAAAAGCGTTCACATAGGCCTGAAGTTCTCAAAAAGCGCAAGACGGCTTTGACTGCCTTTTGAGCCCACCAAAGACGAAGGTGCATTTCAAATTATACGTTTGATGAATGATAGCAGTAGAGTGAAATAAGTAGGATTAACAGTGGACGTGCCTCAGACAGCTTGGCTGACGTTTCGATAGGAGGAGCTATCTTTGTCAAATGTGCCTCGCCATGCTTGACGTGTTAGTTTTGAGGGGGTTAGTACTGACGTCATACTCTTTGGCAGTGCGTGTCTCTCCTTGTAATCAGGGTCTACAAAGAAAAAAATACAACGCAGAAAACCGCAGCGCTTGCCTAATTTCCGGTAAGGCTGTAACGACCCTAAAGAATTTTTTTCTCGGAGGTAAGCATTCTGTCAGCAGGACTCCTGCTGTGTGCATTAGCGGGGCGTTTACAATACGCCAGAAGGACTTTTATGCTATAAAACGCTTCTGAATTCAACCAACTTATTTGGGCATGACGACTTAACAAAGACTGGTCTAGTTTAAACTGCTGCACAAAGCGCACATATCCCACTGTCGGTGCAAAGGGCACTTAAATGTTTTGTCGCGTTTCTCTATCCAAGGCCATTACCCAAATATTTCCCTTTTAAGCGTCTTTGAAACCAGTACTGTGGCTCAAATAATTTCCACCCGCCAATCACTAGCCTTCTGTGTGTTGAAGAAAAAAAATGTGGCTGAGCGCTCTTATTTCTCACAAAGTGATAGAACAAATGCAGAGCATGTTACTGATATTTAATCGAAACCGTGTTTTGAAAAAAAAACTAATTATATAAGTCACGTAATTGAAAGAAAGACGCAATTTGCGCCAGCAGAACCTTATGGAGTTCATCTTTGCTACAAGTATGAACAAACGAGAATCTGTCTGTAGGTCATGTATGACCTCTCATTCAAGACAACAGGAAGAACTGTATTGTTTTGAGTGAGTCAATCTTACGTGTGCTGGCCGCATTTAACACGGTGCTTTGAATCTCAACGGTGCTCGTGCTCAATTATCACACAGTAGAATTCACTGGTATTTGTTTACAAGTGCGTCCGCAAAGCAATCAGCGGAAAGGGGTGAAAATAACTATTACTGGCTTCAGAGAAATTAATAATAAGATTTTTTATAAACTGTAGGAAAGTGAATAAAAGAGAACTCAAAAAGTACGCACATTTCTGAGGAAATAAACTGATGACAGAACACTGAAACGCAAAATATTCTGCATGACTGTTTTCAGTCCTTGCATTATTTTTCTCTGACAAAAAAAGGTTTTTTGCGCACCACTGAATCATTTCGCATCTCATCAATCAGTTCTGCATTGTTTGCATTCTTTCTTTCACGAAGCGCTTTCCTCGATTGTCCAAACATATGAAAGTCTCCAAGAGAGAAGTCCGAACTGTGTGGCCGTAGGTGGATAAATTCAAATCCCAACTCCTTTATTTCTTGGGATGTGCGCTTGGTAGAATATGGCCCATCGTTATCTCGCTACAGGATGTTGCCTTCCCGCAATTTTTTGCACCATTTTGTTCTGACTACAGGTTTCAGTTTATATGGGAAGGTGTCTCAATTCTTCTCACATTTCACACGTTTGCTTTTCGGGGTGAAATGATCCGCTACCACTCCTTCCATTTTCCGAAAGACTGTTCACATAATCAGGCGCGAAGGTGATTTGCTGATCAACTTTCGGTGATTGTAACGCTTTCTAAAACACTCAGGCAGCGTCAACTTCTGGTTCGTGATTAAGTACGCAAACTTTATCTATGGTAACAATTTACTTTACAAATTCAAATCCCTTCCAAAATCTCCAGCTTTATGTGTCTCTAATTATTTTTTCGGCACACACCTCACACGCATTTTATAAACTTTGCCTGCCAAGTAAGAAAGAACGTACTGACTCATGACTGATTTGTAAAATACTAATTTCGTAGAAACCTTCAATGTGATAGACTGAGACTCCGCACACTCCTTGTTTCTGTTATTATTCCTCATATTGTATCCGTTCAGTACCTGCTGGCGTATTTCTCACAGCAGCGCCAATATTCCTGAAATAAAGTATAGGAACAAGCTTTTCTATCAATTTCAGTGATTTGTTACGCCCACGAAAAAAGACAAATATCTTTTTTGCACCTGTGTGTGCTTGGCCTGTCAATGGGTATTTGCATTACCACTTTTGTTCTGCTTTAAACAATTTCTTAACCACTTCAGAGATAAACATCCTAGACACCTTCGAGATATGAATCACCTGCACTGCTGTCGTACAGTTGTAGTATTTAATACCTAAGTAATGGAATGGCCTCTGTTAACGCGCCCTCACGAAGGAAAACGATGTAAAATAGTAGAGCTTAGCAGTGCTTCAGCGTTAAAAACAAACGAATAGCAAAGGACATACTAACCTATTAATATATCACCTTAGTACATGTATCCTCGACAAGACAATATTCTTAAGGCAAGTTCACAAAGCAAGTCACTCGCTAATGTAATCGCAACTAAGTCATATTTGGCTGCTTAACTATGAAAAAGGTATACACAGCTATGTTTTCAGTTTACGTATACGGAACAAGCACTTAAATGTAATAGAGACATGAGCTGTGCAAAGCGAATAGCGTGCGTAAAGACGAGATATCCTACAGTTGTGCATACAATATTGGAAAAGTTTTTTTTGTTAGACCGTATGCTAATGCAGCAGAATAACCGGTGCTATGGCGTTTATATTTCGAAAATAATTTTTACCACCAAATACACAGATATTTAGGAAGGCGATAGAAGGACAAACTTATCTATGCATTCTGCATAACAGGTTCTAAAGCCTGAAGCTTAAAGTCCGTGAAATGTGCATACTGTACACTCCCGTACAGCCAACGCGAAAGTCCACTTGTCACCTCGACCACTCGACCTCTTGACGATCACTCGACCTCCTGACAATCTGCACGATTGGGGCACACTTGCAGCTATTGTTTAGCAGTCACTTTTCTTCACTGTGGCAACGACACCATTCTTCGAATTGTTAGAGCACACTATTATCACATGGTTGAAGATGTTTGTTCACTGTTCGGATAACTCACATCGTGTAAAAGCGACTTCAGGAGTTAAATGTGAAAACAGGTCAAGAAATAGATTGCCTCGAATTCAATCATTGCGTATTGCGGGTGTCCTAGGCTAAGAAAAGATATGTGTAGTAAAACAAAAAACAAAAGAAACGCCAGGCCTGCACGGACACCACAGCACAGGCACAGTGAAAGCTACAAAAATGGCCTTTCAGGGTCTTTCCTAAACACTAATTAGGTTACTGCTACAAGCTCTCTTGCAAAATACCCCACGCTTGAATCGTAGTAATTTTTGTGTAGTAAGGGTGCATTCATTCATTTGTTTGTTCGTTTCCCTAGTTAAATGGCACGTACCCACTTTGGGGGATTCACTATGCCACCCTTCGTGAATCTTCGGAGAGGCGCTGTACCCGCTACACAATAGCAAAAGATTTCGTGCATTTTTTTGTGCTGTGGCTGATGACAATGACGAGTTATGCCTTGAGTTATTTTAATGTGGTTGTACCATTCGACGACCCACTTGTTACGCAATTGAAATTGTGTAACGCCTAGTTGTTCCTTTGCTCTTCTAAAACACTTGATTATTCATATTAACGCTATTGCATTCCCGAGATCCAGCCTGCCTAAAAGCAGTTTCCAACGGAGTTCTAAGCGCCACCGTGGCTTTTTGGTAGAATACTTGGCTCGAACTCAGAGTACACGAGTCATGTTGAAGGTGATGTCATTTCCATTGCATAAACTAGAGTCAAGCAAAGGGTCAAGTTCAGCGAAAACATAATAAAGACGCCCTTCACTGAATTCGAACACGTGATCCAGTGCCTAAATATAGAGTGTGGCCCGTATTGAACGGTTGTCCAGCGCAAGCAATCTTTTTAAAATGCGAAGCATTTCTTAGCGAACTTCAGTGACCTTTAGCGTATCTATCTATCTATGTAGCCGCCTACGACTTTCAGTTCTTCTGGCCGTTTGGTTAATGGTATCAATACCAAACTTGAAATGGCATAACATGACTGTATGGAGAACATATTGACTAGTCTTAACATGAAAATCATGACAAGTATGTCATGAATGTCATAATTTACATTTCATGGTCCTGCAGCTCTTGTGGTGGTTTCATTCACATGGCATGCTGCAAAACCGGTATGGTATGACATGATTGCATGGCGAACACAAGCAACAGACCCTAACATTAAAATCAAGACATGCGTGTCATGTAGCAACATGACTACATGCCACGCTCATGATGCGCTCGCGGCCGTTTCGCTAGCTTCACCTGTACCAAACGCGGTATTATGTGACGTGAACGCGTGACATGGGTAAATGACACATCCAAACATTATAACCATGCCATGCGTGTCGTGTAACAACATGACCACATGCCACACGAATGATGCGCTCGCGGCCATTTCGCTAGCTTCCTATACGCAAAATTTGGTATTGCGTGGCGCCAATGGATGATGAAGGTATCTGACTGGTGCAAACATTGTAATCATGAAATGCGAGACATGTGAGAAGATGACTACATGCCACAGTCAAGGCGCCAACACATTTCGACTTTATGCGGTGCGCGTGCTCGCTGGCGTTCATTTCGTGCCGTCACGCCGGCGTTGCCATGCCAGGCGCCGGTTCTGCCATACACTAGCGGGTGCGCGCCACGCTGCCTTGCTTTGAAGCATGCGCGTTGCAACGCGTATGGCGTCCCTTCGCCACGAAAAAAGGGAGACGCAGTGTTGTCTGGGTAACGCATCGGCGCGAAATGCAGCATGTTGCATGTCGTGCTGGTTGCCATCAGCCTGCGCCAACTGATGCTGGTCGCGTCTGGCGTCAGACTATAGAGTGCTCGCGTTTTGCTAACGTAGCGTCGCTGTGCCTGAAGCGCGCGCGTCGATGCTACATGGGAGTATAATAGGCCCTTCATGATGCGCTCACGGCCGTTTTTTTTTTACTAGCAGGCACTGCCTGCATCGGAATTGTAAGGCGAGAGAAAGGAGAGAGAAGGACAGTTGGCACAAGACGCGAGCATGTGCAATGGGGGTGTCGACAGCACCACTGACGCCGGATTTGTGACCTATATGTGCGACTATAGAATGCTTCCATTTAAAATCCCTGTAGAAAAAGTCAAGCGAATATCAAACCAGCGTTAAAATTTGATCCGTAAGGAATTCAATCAAACGGCCTAGGCAGCTATATATAGTGGTGTGCTTTGGGACCTTAATACGAAATTGATAGAAAATATAGCATACAAATAATAGAAAAATAGTAGTGACAACCTCCGGCATGTTTTTTTTTGTTGTTGTTGTGGTTGTCGTGGTTGTTGTTGTTGTTATTGTTGTTATTGTTGTTGTTGGCGAGGGCTTACGTGTAAATATCAGGCATGTCGTCCGTTTCACAGGTAAGAATTTTCTAGTCAGGGAAAACAAAGAAAAAGCTAAAAGCATTTTCTTTGCTCAATTCGGCTTCCGCATTGAGAGAGCTAAAGGAAAGAAGAGGAAAAAAGATTTCTCGGCGTCGGGAATGGTAGCCCGGTCGGGAATCATTTCCCTCGGGGGATTTTCTCCCAGAATGGTCCTTCCTAGTGACGGTAACCAGAACTGCAAATGGGGTTTTGATAGAGCACTGACTTTGTTCCCTACACAGAGTATGCAATGACCAAGCTGTGCCATCCTCAACCTTCCTTTTTAGTTATAATTCTTAATAGCTCCCTACTCGCCTGTAAAATAACAACTTCCACTTTGTCCTTCTTTGTGTTTGAGTTATGCTCGTGAATTAAATGCAGAGGCACAGGAGCGTTGGTGATTTTGGCAATGAGTACATTCTTGGTTCAAGACATCAACGAGCGCACAGCAGAGGAAGATGTAAAGGTTGCACCCCAGATCATCTAAAGCCTATTATGCCACATACCGTAACTAAATTAGCTAAATCCGTGATCATTTAAGACTGCGTGTTACGGCAATAAAAAATTTGACAACAATGATGGCCGAGGACCTCAGTTGCCACAAATCAACAACTGTTACTTCCTCACCTTTACCCGGAAAGGCGGGGAATACTGGGAAGCCTTTATATGATGCTCGAAATAGCGTCATTTTCATTACTTTGTCCATCATCAAATTCTTTCTTTTTGGGCTAACCATCGAGAGTAGGGTGTAGGAGTGGTGTCGTAAAACATTACCGTTCCTCCAGTAATGAAGAACCCTAAGGGTGCACGCCTATGGGTGCAAGCGTTGTAGTCGCTGTCCCCATGAAAATCTGTTATAACTTGTTTTCAGGACTTGTGGCGGAGAGGTGGACGTTTATATTACCTCGGCTATTTCAATTGTACAAATTCTGCAATAACTAAAAAGAAAATATTCATGCAAAATTCATAAATTCTCTCGACCGAACTCCAGATTGAAATCACATAGTAAGCACTGCACAATAATAATGATGGATGAAATAATTACTTGAATACTGCAGATTTCAGGGTATTCAAAGGCCGTGCATTACTCGGCGAAACACAGTCATCATGAACACTCCCATTCGAAACTGACCATTAAATCTGTGCATGTAGCCTAATAATGAATGCATGTGGTAGTGAACTGAAAGCACTTGGGCACCGCTTTTTCGGTTGTTGTTCACACAGCATTTTTTTAGTAATGAATGCATTTCATGACAGCGTTGCGCTGGATGCGCAGAAATTGTACCCTGCTTGAAAAATTGCGCTTTGTAAACACTGACATGGGCGGAAGAAAACTATGCAGTGCATGAAGCAACGAGCACGAAATTTTATAACTAGGGGTGCGGCTCCCCACACAATAAAATTTTTGACAAGCAGCTATTATTACAACCTTTCATGAAGTAGCATGCGATAAAAAGTTCTCCCCTAGCTGACATCGTGAAAATTAATTAAATGGTGCCGTGACAAACTAATTGTTGGTGTTGGCGTGTTAATTCTTTAATGTGTAATGGAATGTCTTGTAGCCGCGATAACGGAACAAATTCAGA